>WJQU01002448.1:0-18485 GCA_029228625.1 Pseudolycoriella hygida | reverse complement strand
GTAAAGTTTGCTATAAAAAATGAGTATCCATAAAAAGGTAATAACTCAGTCAGGACAGCAAATTCTGTTTATAGAACTTTGACTACCCCCCCAAATAGGTGGAGTGTTTGGGGGGGTAGCCGGAGTACTATAAAAAAAATCTCTGACCAGTTAGGAGATATGGACTTTGTGGAGTTTATAGCAAGCGTGACATCCTTTATGAATGACCCCTGTCACGTAGGCTTCATTCAGAAGCAATCAAACAAGATCCAAAATTTAGCATTAATAAGCATCAGCGGAGCAATAAAAACCACACCTACAGCGGCGTTAGAAGCGCTTCTAAATATCGAACCGCTACATATATACATAGAAGCTGTGGCCAGAAACACCTGTGCGAGGTTGAAACGATCCAACCTACTAATAGATGCCAACTATGGTCACGCCAGACTATGGCATACTATGGTCAAAGAGTTAACATACGTTGACATGCCCTGTGACTCTATCACTCCGACAACAGTTTCAATGTATCCTTCCCTACAAGAGAAGACTGGTCAAGGAATGCAATCATTCCTGATTACGCAGATCACACGTGGTTTTCAGATGGATCCATACTTAAAAATGCCGCCGGTGCAGGAATACACAACTCTGTCACTCAAGTGAACAAGTCTTTTTCCTTAGGCGCGTATGCATCTATCTTTTTAGCTGAAGTTTATGGTATCACACAATCTTGTGAAGAAATGCTTGATAACAATATCACAAATTCCAACAAATTTATTTGCTCAGACAGTCATAGTGCACTAGTGAGCATTTATTCATATAAAATTTATTCTTCATTAGTCTTGGAGTCCAGAACGAAAGCGCAATTGCTGGTCCAAAACGATTCACTCACACTAGCCTGGGTCCCAGGTCATAGCGGAGTTGAAGGCAACAACATAGCCGATACTCTGGCAAAAACAGGAACGCCAAAAGAGTTTATAGGACCTGAGCCTTGTATTAAAGCGCCACCATCGATAGTAAAAACTTGTATAGGAAAATGGAAACAGAAAGCATTTAAAGAATACTGGAACGCTATTAATCATGCTAAACAGTCGAAAAATTGTATCAAAATAAACTCAAAAAACTCTCGCTACTTTATATCACTCAGTAGGAGAAACTTCAGAAGAATGACAGGAATCTTGACAGGGCACTGCCTCAGCAAGAGTCAAAACTATCGGAGCGTATATCTTGCCGCATAATATCATATGGAGTATACCACCGAAATACATTTTAGATTACCTAAATTGCACTAGCAGAGTGTAGGCAATCAACCGTGTTTATGCACAACAGGCCCACTGGAGGCTAAGGTGCGGGATCAACCCACTTTAACCTAACCTAACCGTTTCAGTCCGCTAGTCTCAATGATCACCAAAGTTCGTCTCTATTATTTCTAAACGAATATCGAATAGCCAAACAAACTCTTTAGGCGCCATCGTTCGGGACGTTAAAGAGGAGACCATACGAGCATTTCTAGAATTGGGCGGGATGACACATATCTCTAGAACTATGAATGTTAGAGAGCCGATTCCAAAGGCAAGTTGTAGATAACAAAATAACTTTTTTACGAGGATAATCTCGCATTTTAATTGCAAAAAGATTTTCTCAGAGGAAATCCTCAAAAGATTTTTTTTTGATTTCCAATGATTTTTTATCGTTTTCTTTGATTTTCAAAGATTTTCTTTATTTTCTTTGACAATTTGTGAGGACTTTCTAGCATTTTCACACGATGTTCAGAGATTTTCTTTTGATTTTAAAAGATTTCCAAGGATTTTCTCGCAATTCAAAGGATTTTTTTGAGGATTTTCAATGAATTTGATGATATTCGTAACAATTTATGGTAAAGTGTATAGCCCATCCATGACACAGAAAAATGAACAATCTCTGCATACGTTCGAGCGAAAGGTACTGCGTACAATATTTGGACCAGTATTTGACCGAAAACTGAACCGATGGCGCAGACGATATAATCACGAGCTCATAGAGCTTTTTGGAGAGCCCGACATAGTCAGAACAACAAAAATAAATAGACTACGTTAGCTCGGTCACGTACAACGAATGAATGAACATCGTATTCCAAAAAAAATTCTGAAGTCCAAACCTGAAGGCAAAAGGAGTGCAGGGCGACCCAAGTCCAGGTGGAGCGACGCTGCTTTTGCCAACTTAAGAACTGTGGGAGTAACCAGCTGGGAGACGTTAGCTGCAGATAGGCCCGGTTGGAGAAGCATGTTGGAGAAGGCCAAGACCCTTAATGGGTTGTAGTGCCGGTAAAGGAAGGAAGGAAGGTATAGCCCATCCCTTTTCCTACCTTCCTTTTCCGCAACACTCAAGTCCGATTTGGTGTTAGAGTCAACGTAACATTTCACAATATTCTTTTACGTTATCACATATAGTCACAAAAAGTATTTTTAGCTAGAAGTAGACAAAAAACGGTGAAAATACGCGAAAATCTATAATTTCCATGAAAAGTATCCGACACTCTCATTTGCGCTCATATCGCTCACATGTTCATATTTCAAAGCTAATTTTATTTAGTTAACTGTAGAAATCAGTTTCACCCGAAGCGTAAAAACATGTTAGCCATCCACAGCTAAATGTGAGCAAAATCACCTAAAAAATGCACAAATAGCACAAACTTTAACAATTTTTCTGAACAAATGCTCACGAATTTACTTGCTTCAAGGAAATAAACGATTGAAGAGACTTAGTTTATTGAGAGAATGTAACGCAAGTAACATGTACATTTTAAAAAATTAATTTACGTTGACAGATCCCATTGGGCAAATTTTAAGAAATTTGTTTTGGAAGTAGCTGAGAAAGCTGAGGAATGTCTCAGCAGTGTCTCAAGCGGGGGTAGAAACAAAAAAAAAACGAGTTGGTGGAACGCCGATATCAAAAAGGCTGTGCTGGAGAAAAGAAAGCTGGTTACAGGATAAGTTAAGTAACCCAAGGACCGGACGTGGAAGTGTTGGAATCTAGGTCCTTACCTTATACTTTATGAGAATATCGCACGAGAATTGTAAACACTTTGCATCGATTTGAATTAGAATTTAATTATAAACAAATGCGACTAAGCGCTAGTGATGCTACAAAGAGAATGACTATGAACATGTATTGCCTTTGTGTGTGTCCGTCGTCAGTGGTGAGTACAAAATTAGTGTTCCCGTATGATTATCCATGCAGTGTTGGTCGTAAATGATTGCTATCCAACACGACCCCTCAATCATTTAACCCACACAATTTGCGAAGTAATTTATGCCTTGCAGGCGACAACGGTTTGGTTAACATGTCGGCTAGCATTCGTTCCGTTGGACAGTAAATGCATGCCACCACCTTGCGGTCGACGTAATCTTTGACAAAGTGTTCTCTTGTGTCGATGTGTTTTGTTCGATTAGATGACTTCTGCTCTTCAATGAATTTCAGGCAGCTTTGATTGTCTTCACGAATGACTGTTGGATCGTCCAAATTTTGTTCCATAAACTCCAATAGCCTACGCAGCCAACTTGCCTCTTGGCATGCTTCCGACAGAGCTATGAATTCAGCTTCAGTAGACGATAGCGCCACACAGCCTTGCTTTCTTGACGACCAACTGACTAAACCGTCGTTAACAAAAAATACCGTTCCACTAATTGATTTTCTGCCCATTGATTTGTCTGCGAAGCTGGCGTCAGGTACCTTACCACACGCTTCAATTCGATCCAATCTTCTTGCCGCGGTTGGCTAACCCTTTGAGCTAGTATAGATACTGCAACTGAGATATCTGGTCTCGTATTTACTGATAGAAACAATAAGCACCCGATGAGACTTTGATACTTCGTGTTCGACAATAATAATCCCTCGTCGCCAATATTTCTCGTTGATTGGTAGTCTACTCGCATTGGTATGCTGGATTCTTTAGCGCTTTCAAGGCCCAATTCTGCAATGATTGAATTTATGTATTTTGATTGACAGATCTCATAAATGCCGTCCGTCGATTTAGTCACTTCGAGCCCAAGGTATTGTTTCACCTCCCCCAAATCTTCGATCTCGAATTTGGATGAAATAATTTTCTTAATTGCTTCCATTTCATCATCCGACTTTGCTGCGGTTACGATGTCGTCCACAAAAATCAGTAGATACGTCCAATTAATGCCGACCTTTCGCTTATATAAACATAGGTCGACTTGACACCGCTCGAATCCACTTTTCGTCAGCAAATCATGCACTGCGTCGTTCCATACTTTTGCCGCTTGCTTTAGCCCGTACATGCTCTTTTTCAGCCGACAAACTAGATTTGTGCCACCCTGCTCGAAGCCTGGCGGTTGCTTCATGTAAATCACTGTCTTTAGCTCGCCGTTGAGAAATGCTGATTTTACGTCCATGTGCTTCACCATTAAACCTTCTTTAGCTGCGATTACTAGAAACGTTCGGAAAGTGGTTTGCTTCGCCACTGGAGCAAAGACTTGATCGTAATCTGTCCCGAATTTTTGCAGGAATCCTTGAGCCACTAACCTCGCCTTGAATCGCACGACATCTCCGTTTGCATTGGTCTTGGCTTTGAACGTCCACTTGCAACCGATCGGTTTTCGATCTTTCGGCAATTCGCATATTTCCCACGTTTCGTTTGCTTTCAGTGATTCCATTTCTTCGTCAATCGCTTGTTTCCATTGTGACTCGTATTCGCCGCTAAGCGCCTGTGACATCGTTTTCGGTTCGACGACTTTATGCTGAACGAGTTTCATTTCTTCAATAAGACGAACCGGTGGGGTTCATTTCGTGCTTCGACTGGATATTCTCAAAGACGGCTGGACCGTTTGGCCGCTGACGTTTAGTGATGAGCTTGGATTGCCAGCTGATTGGTCACTGTTGATGATTTCATTATCCTCTGCCTGTTCGAACTGATCGTTGTCCTCATCCTCCTCCTCATCGAGAAAGGTATAGTCTTGGACATTTTTGTAAGTCAAAGGAATATCGACTTCGTTGCTTGTGGATCTATCAATAGTAGCTTCTGTCGAATCGTGGCTTACGAAGCGCACGTCTCGACTTATAGTCAATTTCTTACTCGCAGGATCGTAACATCTGTAGGCCTTTGTCTGTTCATCATAACCGACGAGAATCATCGGCTTCGCAGTGTTTTCCAGTTTATGTCGCTTTTGGGCTGGGATGTAAACAAAACATTTTGTACCAAATGCTTGAAAATGACTTATACCTGGCCTTTTGCTGTTCCACGACTCATACGGCGTCGAATCAGTTGACTTGTTAGATAGACGATTTTGCACGTAGTTTGCCATATTGATCGCCTCTGCCCAGAACGATATTGGCAGCTTCGCGTCTAATAGCATGCATCTAGCCATTTCGACGAGTGAGCGGTTTTTTGTTTCGGCTACGCCATTTTGCTGTGGACTGTATGCTGCTGTGAACTGGGTTTCGATGCCTTCGCTTGTCAGGAAATTAATGGTAGAATGATTAGTCTTGACCAGTTCTACGTATTCCTTCAGCTTGGCTTCTGTTTCGGACTTTTGTCGGATGAAATATACTTTGGAGAACCTCGAAAAGTCGTCGATGAAGGTGAGCACGTATCGCTTTCCGCTCGGTGACATTACTTTCATCGGACCACAAACATCTGAATGAATCAAGTCGAGAACTGAAGATGACTTGTTCGACGATTTCTTTGGAAACGGCAGTCGTGTCATTTTCGCCTGAGCACAAATGTCACAAAACAACTTTTCTTTGCAATCGTTGAGTTCCATGTCTCTAATCAGACCCCTTTCGTACATTGATTTGATTGCTACTGGATCGCGATGTCCTAGAGTGCGGTGCCAATGATGGATGCACTTTGACGAGTGGTGACTTTCAGAAAGTAATGAATAGGCTCTTTGTGGTTGTCTTAGCTTGTATAGGTCTCCGCAGCAATCCGCTATTCCAATTTGCTTGTCACCGATCATAATTTTGCAGGAGCTTTTTTCGAAGTTGACCGTAAAACCTTTTGATGTCAATTTCCTGACCGACAGTAGGTTATCGGCTATGGCCGGTGTGTATAAGACATCAGACAATTTAACGGACGATTCCTTTCCACTTTCGTTTACTAGCTTGATGTGAATTTTGCCTTTGGCGAGGACATTTTCATACACGTCGTTCGCCACCTTCACCGCTCCATGATCTCCGTACGTTAACGAAGTGAATAGACTTTTGTTTCCTGTGGTGTGACTCGTTGCTGCTGAATCTACTGTCCAGTCGTTTATATTTTTGCCTTCATCACTGGAACTAGCAGACACCATGAACAAGTACTCTTCGCTATGTTGGACGAAATTCGATGTGACGGTTCTTTCAACTAGTTTTGCTTGCTCTGATGTTTTTTTGTCTTGTTTTTCTTTCCAGGCACTATACGCAGCGCACGCTCGCTTCAGGTGACCGCTACGCTTGCAGAAAAAACACGCCCTAGTGCTTTGCGGCGTTGATATTCTCCGATTAACTTTGACTCGACCAGTGATAACGTCAAATCTTCTTCTGGACGAGTTTCCAGCGCCGTAACTAGAGTGCTGTAGCTAGGTGGTAGACTGCTAAGGATCATGGCCACAGTCCAGCTGTCCGATAATTGAGTTTCACCTAAAGCAATTAATCTCTGGAATAATCCTGTCAATTCGTCGATATGGGCTTCCATGTCACCGCTCTCTTCCATTTTTGATTCGCAAATTTTCCGCATAAGAATTACTTTGTTGCTCAAGGTGCTCTTTTCATGATGATTTTTCAGGGCGTTCCACCACTGCTTAGCTGTTGGCTTATATCTGATATGGTTAAGTTGGTTATCTTCTACTAACAGCCCGATAGTTGCGCGCGCTTTGTCATCACACTTTTTCCACGAGTCGACTGTAGACTTATTTGACCTGTCTGGCAACAATTCCGGAGTTGGTTGGTCCACAACATGCCATACTTCATCCTTAATCAATAACAACTGTACCCGAAACTTCCAGTTGAAGTAGTTCTCGTTATTCAGCTTTGGTATTGATGTCTTCACGTTGTCCACCATTTTTTTTTCTGTATTGTTTTATGTCCCGTTTTCTAAAAAACTTTTTTTTTTTTTATTTTTCAGAACGTTCATTTAACTTAAACTGTTTTTTGCGATATCTCTATTGCAGGCCCATAACCTGTTGGAATCTAGGTCCTTACCTTATACTTTATGAGAATATCGCACGAGAATTGTAAACACTTTGCATCGATTTGAATTAGAATTTAATTATAAACAAATGCGACTAAGCGCTAGTGATGTTACAAAGAGAATGACTATGAACATGTATTGCCTTTGTGTGTGTCCGTCGTCAGTGGTGAGTACAAAATTAGTGTTCCCGTATGATTATCCATGCAGTGTTGGTCGTAAATGATTGCTATCCAACAGGAAGAAGCTCAGCGAGGAATTGGAAGAAGCAGGTCAAGATAGGGATAAAAAATTCTGATCCAAGATTAAGGATATTAGGCGTGATGGTGAAAAAGGCGACTGCAGGAGCATTTTGGGTAAAGTTGGCCAGTTAATTACAGATAACAGTAAAGTCCTGGAAACCTGGAGGAATTACTTTCAGGATCTATTTGCCTGTGTTAGAAGAGGTTCTTGAGTAGGATTCAGACTTCTGAGAGGTTGTCAGGATCAGCTATTTTGTCTCAGGCAAGCTATAGAAAAGCTCTTTTAGAGGAATATTGATCTATTTGTGCATTATCGACTTAGAAATGGCATTTGATGCGGGTGACCTTACTCTGCTAGCGGATAATGCCAATGATTTGTAGAAGGGGATTGACTGCCTGAATGTTGCATTTGAGGAGTACGGGATGAAGATAAGTGTAAGCAAAACAAAGGTTATGCATGTCGGCAAATATCGGAAAGAGGTATATTGTAATGTAAATGGGGAAGCAGTTGGAACAGGTTTCGGAGTTTAAACATTTAGGATGTATTTTCTCAGAGGATGGTAAGTTAGTTCGGGAATTTGAAAAGAGGAGGAAAATGGTATACGCAGTTTCCAGTCAGTTGAGGGCGCATGTGTTTAATAAAAAGGAATTAAGTAGCGGTACAAAGTTGGCTATTCACAGAGCAATCTTCAGGCCAACGATTTTATATGGTAGTGAAGGTTGGGTGGACTGCGATTATCCCGTGAATGACCTGGAAGTTTCTCATATGAGTGTTTTTAGGAGAATAGCAAAGGTGAATCGGAGGAAACAGTAGAACAATGATATTAGGAACGACGACATCAGGCATAATTTGAATTTTTTGAAAATTAGTATTTTTCAAAGGAAATTCTCCAGAAAAAGTTTTTTCAAGAAAATTCAAAGCTCTCAATCGGACTCTTGTTTCATAAATCAAAGAAATAAAGTGAATTTTTTCAATTCTCGTCTCAAGTGTAGTTTTCTCGAATAGGTGACTCTAGTAAGGTGTTGCGCCATGAAAGTCAAAATATAGAGATTTTTTGTGGCAATTTTTGTTACTCGAAGCGTCTCATACATAATAAAAATTCCAAAAAATCCTTCCCTTTGCCCATAATTGCTTACCCCACAACCTATTTCCAAACATGGCCAGTAGAAATAATTTCAACTCTCCCACAAGTTTTTGCAGGCGCAGAATTTCAGATCTGATATTCGCCATGGTCACAATACTTATGCATCTGTCCGCATGAAGCGATCGAAAAACTTTCGAAGATTTATTAAGCTAAGTGCATGTATCAAAGCCGTTTCTACTTCTCATGAACAGAATTTGTGATAGAATAACATTTGAAGTTCTTCTGGCACGTGCGGATCAATAGCATACTGGCGCGGTAGCATTAACGTTTCAATAAAAGACACGGGCGAAGCACACGATAATTCGAACCATTCGTTGTAGTTTTCAACATCAAAGGAGTTCCAGTTTTACATGCATCCTGGTTAGCTGTTCACTAATCCCATGGAAAAACGCGACTCATTTGCAAAGTAGTTGGCGAAAAAAGTGAGAGGAGAGCTTGTCATGTGGTTAACAGAGAGCCTGAGTTCTATTGCCCCTTTCCTAGCAGCAAAAAAACGAACACGAACGTTTTTCAATAACCCAATCAACAGACCCAGCTACTTCAAAACCAGACTTTCCTCTTTCGGCAATGCTGTCGCGTTATGACTCGAAATTGTGGTTGGAGGTTGTTCAAGTGTTCTTCAAATAAATACAAACTGCTTTTTGATTTCAAAATTAAAAATTATACAAAAATCTGTCCTTCTAATACAGATCTGCTCGACATTCCGCATTTAAGATTTATTGGTATATTATCATGTCACATCGTACATCAGCGAGATTGAACTATTACAATGCAGACTGGAAACGGTATCGAAAGATCATCAATTGCGGCCTCACAATGGATAATTTCAAAACACAGGAGGACATTGAGTTTGGAATCGTTTACATTGCTAATTTGATTCAATACGCTGCCAAAGAGACTATTCCAATTTATCAGAAAGGATTCCCGTGGAGAAACGCGAAAGGGAATGATTTACAGAAAATTTTGTTACATGAACTACGTAGTGGTAATGTATCCCGACAAAACGTCGAAAAATTGAGAAAATGTTATTTGCGTTCATCAATAGATCAAATGAAAAGCATTCATACTTCCGACTATAGTGACAGGGACATTGCGAATCGATTCGCCGATATTTTCAAACAAGCGAACGACGCGGCTCTCTCATGGACTCATCCAAATGATGTTCGTGTCAAGAGTTCGCTGTGTGCATCAGCAAGAAATGATAGTAAGCCATCGTTCTCCATTAATTGTGAAAACATTGCGTCTGTAATGAATTCGTTGAAACCCTTGAAGCCGGCAGGTCCGGATGGCATCCAAAATATTTTACTTATCAAACTTCCACGATCAGCCATTGTAAGACTAATGGAAATCTTTAACGCATGCATTGCGTTTAGTTACTGGCCATCGTATTTCAAAGCAGCCAAAGTCATTCCAATTCTAAAGTCCGGCAAAAATGCAGCAGACACGTCCAACTATCGTCCAATCAGCATAACCAATTCGATTGGTAAAATATTCGAGAAGTTGGTGAAAGAGGAAATCGAAAAATTTGTGACGGAGAAGAATATTATTCCGCCTCAGCAATTTGGCTTTAGAAAAAAACATTCTCCAATGATGCAGACCAAACGCATCACGAGTTTTATCGGCCGCAGTTATAGGGACCATAAATCGGTCGGTCTAGTGAAACTAGACATTGAAAAAGCTTCGGAGTCGGTGTGGCACGACGGGCTCATTTACAAATTGAAAGAGAAATTTAATTTTCCATTCACATTGTGGAAACTAATTGATAGTTTCATTCGTGATCGAGAGTTCACGGTTTATATAAACGATAGTACGTCACATAAAGTGAAAATGCATTGTGGATTGTCCCAAGGAACAGTTCTCAATCCATTGTTGTACACTCTCTTTGTCAGTGATATTCCAATGCCATCAAATGTTCAGGTAGCAATGTTTGCCGATGACATAGCCATCTACACGTCGAGCCGTTTTCCGGACGATATCGTTCGAAATTTAAACAATACTCTGAACAGCCTACGAGACTATTTCGTCCAATGGAAAATAACGATTAACATTGAAAAACTGCAGGCGATCATTTTTCCATTGAAGAAACAGCAAGAAAAGCCGTCAAGTCAAATATTATACGAAAATAAGGTCGTTCAACTACAGACATCAATCAAATATCTTGGCATTACATTAGACGAAATGCTGACATTAAAAGAGCACATCAACTCTATAAAGGAAAAAGCCATTACTTACTTCGATAGATATTCTCCGTTCCTTAGAAGTTCATTCATTTCCACCAAAAGTAAACTGTTACTTTATACCACGGCTATACGACCAATTTTGACGTATGGGAGTCCAATTAGCTCATTGGCATCACCAAATGTACTTAACAAATTGAGCATTCTCCAACAGCGATTTCTGAAATTATTTCTCAATTTGCCTTCAACGTATTCACCCAAATTAATGGAGAAACGTTATCGCATACCTCGCCTGTCACGCTATTTGGCTCGCATAAATAGAAGATTTGCCAAGAAATGTAAGGAGTCGGAGTATGAACTAATTAAAAATATTGATCATTTGAGTTGCGTTAAAAGATTTTCGGGAAAAAATCGACGATTTAAATGACAAATGATTTTTGTAATCATCAACCGAGTTTATAAATTTGTAATAAAATTAATGTCAAACAGAAATGAATGTTTTTTTTACATAGAAATCAATTTTGGTTGGGAAAGATACCTGAAACACATGTCACTTGCATCAGGTATAGCATTGTCTCCAGATTATCTGCATTTACCACGAAAACCGTCAACTCGAGCAAATCTTGACCGAATTTTTTTTACACCTGAAAGATGATCGAAAAAGAGAGGTCAAGAATGAGGAATAGCAAAACCTATCAAGAGCTTGCGGAAATATGGTTGTAAAAGTGGCGTATAACTTTTTTTGAGGGTAGGGTAAGGTTTTTCGCGGATAGTTTTTTTTGAAAATGTAACGTAGCATCTCACTATGATAGAGAGTTTGGGCAAAGCCGCATATACATGTAGCTATTTGTTTTGAGTTATATGTTAACGTTATAGGTTAGTGAAAGTTTGTTCTTTCGCCCCTCAAATCAGGGACGAAAGTAGAAAAATGCATTCCACGGGGCGAAAGTAAAAGAAGGAAGCCAAGAGAACGAAAATATTACAAATGAACAACTTTCGTCCCTCTTTGCGTCAATGAACTGCTAAAATTAGTTCACTTGACAGAAAGAAGGTTGCCATCACAGAAGTGGTTTTGATTTTGAGCGCTACATATTAACCAGCGGTTGTTTCTGGTTTAATAATATTATATTTTATAATCACTTCCTAACAAATTTTTTCTGATTTACTTAACACGACGTCGTAAAGGGAATCACTGTTAACCATGAAATATGGCGTCAAAGTAAGTTTGTTGTTATTTTGTAAAGTTATTGTTTGCTGTGTTTTCATTGACGGATTCATATATTTTATTGGCTGTTAAGCAAATATTTTTCTATATTATAATGGAAACAATGATGGGAATAATGTTGTGTTGTGTTGACTTAATTCAAATAATTTAAGTCCTTGCCAAGTGACAACAGTGTTATTCAGTGATGTTGTTCGTAAATGGGAATTATTGCATTTTTGTGCGTTCAACCCCAATCATTTTCGTGAAAAATACTATATTCAGAATGCATCAGTGTTTTTTCGTGGCTAAAGTACAAACCTTCCGCTGTCTCCGTGATAAAAAATAGTATGGATAACTCGGGACAAAAGTAAGAAAATTCAAGCCGTGTGATTGCCGACCTCACCTTCGGTTCGGGCTGTAAACTTCACACGGGTTTGAATTTTCTTACTTTCATCCCTTGTCATCCAAATTACTATAACATTATAAGTTCATAGCCCAGATCAGCATTATAACTGATTCAGACTAGTACTGATCAGTTTCAAAACTGATACGCACCAGAACTGATCAGCTTCAAAACTGATTTGGATTAGTAGTTTTGAAACTGAGCAGTACTGATCCGTAGCAGTTTTAAAACTGATCATTACTTATCCGGATCTGTTTTAAAACTGATTAGTACTGATTCAAATTAGTTTTCAGACTGATCAGTACTGATGCGAAGCAGTTTTAAAACTGATTAGTACTGATACATATCAGTTTTGAAACAGATCAGTACTGATCCAAATCAGTTTCGAAACTGATTAATACTGATCCGGATCAGTTTCGAAATTTATTAATACTGATCCGGATCAGTTTCGAAACTGATTAATACTGATCCGGATCAGTTTCGAAACTGATCAATACTGATCCGTATCAGTTTTGAAACTGATTATTACTGATACGGATCAGTTTCGAAACTGATTAGTACTGATCCGGATCAGTTTCGCAACTGATAAGTACTGATTCGGATCAGTACAATACTGATCTGGGCTTATATATATATATATTATAACTTATAACTAGTACAGTAAACTTGTAACTTATAAATTATAACTCATAGCTCGTAACGTAAACTTATAACTTATACGTAAACTTGTAACTATAGCTTTGTATATGTTATAAATTTGGCTATAAGTCGCTAATAGGGCGGCTCAGTGTGGCTCGAAAATAGTAGTTTTTGATACAAGTCACGTATAAAGGTAGTTAACGCAGTAGACGTGAGATTGCCGACACGAGTCGACAAAAAACGAGCTTTTGCGAAAATTTGTTGAAATTTCACTTATTTTTTCGCACTAGCGCGTAAAAGCAGCTTTTACGCACAGTGCGATAAAATTTTATCACATTAGTGCGTAAAATCGGGTTTTACGCACTAGTGCGAAATTTATCGTACTAGTGCGTTAATCATGCTCGGAGCGTTAGCGGAGAGCGTGACGCAGTCCCCACACCCAAAAGAAAAACTCCACAAACCCAAAAACCTCCATACAAAAACCTTTGGGACAAGGAGCCATATATAGGCGAACTTTTAAGTTTTTTCCCCTCGCCCCCCTCCCCCTCCAAATTCCTCCAATTCCTCCAATCCAGCTTTCAAACAAGCCCTCACTCATCAAAATCGGTTGAAAATTGGCTGAGATATCGCCAATCAAAGATGACCAATTCCTAAGGAAAAGTGGTCAAATTACCTTTGTAATTAATAACAATTTTATTCCTGTGTGGTGTGTCAACGATCTATCTATCTATGTCTCTATGTCTCTATGTATCTATGTATCTATGTATCTATCTACTTTTTTTTTCTCGAGAACCGCCCGATTTCCTTAAAATTTTCAGGGAACGTCAGTCTCGGCCCCAAATGAAAAATTTCATATGCCGCTTTTCCGGGAAAATTCTGGAAAAGTCGTGGCATGGGAAAAAGTGGTCAATTTTGCGGGTTTTTCGGTAATGCTCGGAGTTTTCGAATTTTAGCTCCGGAGTGACAATAGCTAGAGAGTTTGTTTCTTCGGGAAAGTTATAGAGTTTGGTCAGGAGAATTTTTTGGGATCTTAAGAAAATGGCTGCCAGCAGTCAAACTGGCGCCATCTTCAATTTTCCCAAGCAATAAATTAGGTTTTTTTTGGTTTTCGAGTTTTAGCTTCGGAACGACAATACTTAGAGAGTTGGTTTCTTCGGGAAAGTTATAAAGTTTGATCAGGAGATTTTTTTGGGATTTTCAGAAATCTGCCAAAGTGACGCCATCTTCGATTTTTGTAAGGTATAAATTATGCTTCTTTGGGTTTTCGATTTTTAGCTCCGGAATGATAACACTTAGAGAGTTGGTTTCTTCTACAAAGTTATAGAGTTTTATCAGGAGAATTTTTTGCTATCATTAGAAAATGGCTGCCAGCTGTCATAGCGACGCCATCTTAGATTTTCGTTTATGCTTCTACGGTTTTCGAATTTTAGCTCCGGAAGGACGCTACTAAGAGAGACTGTTTCTTCTACAAATTTATAGAGTTTTATCAGGAGAATTTTTTGGGATCATAAGAAAATGGCTGCCATCTGTTATAGGGGCGCCATCTTGGATTTTCGTTTATGCTTTTTCGTTTTTCGAATTTTAGCTCCGGAATGACGCTACTTAGAGAGACGGTTTCTTCTACAAAGTTATAGAGTTTCATCAGGAGAATTTTTTGATATCATTAGAAAATGGCTGCCAGCTGTCATAGCGGCGCCATCTTGGATTTTCGTTTATGCTTTTTCGGTTTTCGAATTTTAGCTCCGCAATGACACTACGTAGAGAGATGGTTTCTTCTTGAAAGTTATATAGATTCACCAGGAGAATTTTTTGGCATCATTAGAAAATGGCTGCCAGCTGTCAAGTGACGCCATCTTGAATTTTTTGCTATCTTCTGAATTAGAATATCTAGACAGTTGGTTTCTTCGGGAAAGTTATAGAGATTGGTGAGGAGAATTTTTTTGATGAACAGAAAGTAGGTTTGCCGAGGCGCGGAAGTTGGTCAAAATCGAGGCGAAAGTTTTTGCCAAAAAATTTTCTTCGCCGGAATCGATAGATATTGACTTGGGCATCATTTTGATGAATAGAAAGTGGGGTCGCCGAGGCGCGGAAGTTGGTCAAAATTGAGGCGAAAGTTTTCGCCAAAAATTTTTTTTCGTCGGAATCGATAGATCGGAGAAAAATTTTTTTGGACAAAAAACTTTTTAGTATAAAATTTTTTTTGGAGGGTGACAGACAAATTTTTTTTTGGAGAAAAAGTTTTTTCAGAGAAATTTTTTTCGGGAAATTTTTTAAAAAAATTTTTTTCGGAGAAATTTTTTTTTTTGAGAAAATTTTTTTCAAAAAATATAAATTTTTTTAACAACTGAAAACTTCCAAACGACTGATATCACAACAAAAACCTTTTTAAAGGTAGAGTGTGACGCAGTCCGTAAGTCCGCTTCCAAAATTAATGATATCGCTTGAGGTGACGCAATTTTTTTAACACAACGTAATTTTGTTTCAAAGAAAGCGCTCTAATTTTTTCAGGAAATCAAAACTTTGAACACAAGGTTCCATTCAAACGAACTTCTGCGTATTTTCTGCGATAGCGTCACCTCAAGCGATATCATTAATTTTGGAAGCGGACTTACGGACTGCGTCACACTCTACCTTTGAAAAGGTTTTTGTTGTTCCCTACTAAGGCCCAACGTGTTTTTCTACATAAATCGGGTAAATCTTATCCTCATATACTGATAATTTTCCTGAAAGATAATCTAAAAATTGATTAAGGGATTGGGCAAAATCGGTTGAAAACTTTTGAAGTTACGGTCGAAAAAGTGGTAAAAAACATGGTTTTTTGAAGGTTTGTGGAACTTTTTCACTCAAGATATGGACATCAGAAAATCATGAAAATTAAATTATAGAAAATCTGTTGAGGCGTTCGGGCGTTCTAGCCGGTAGAAAGCTTATAACTTCTTCAACGGGCGGTTTCGGCTTAGTATGGAAGCTTTTTTCCCTCTTCGTTATTCAGGAAGCGCCCGTTAAAAAAGTTTGAATGTATAAAAGTAAAAATTAAAAAAAAATTGCTCTAGTCGTTATTTTTAAATTTTTTGAAAGGGCGGTTGCAGAATATTGCAGGGTGAAAAGTTTCAATTCAAAGTCGAGATCGCCCATTTAAAAAGTTTTAAGCTCACTACCGCCTAGAGCATTTTACGAAACGCTCTATTTTTCGAGAAAAAAGCTCCAGTTGGTCGCGGTTTTTTAACTTTCTAAATAAGACGCTCAGACTAGCGAACTGTAACGGAAATGGTTACTGCTGCCATCTGTTGAAGGTTGTATGAAACATTTCTTTCTCTAAACCTGAGTGTATTGCCTCCAAAGTTAACTCAAGAGCTTATTACGTTCATCATATATGTAATGTAAGGTTTTAGTCCGATTTGAACTGTTGCACACATTCATATCGATTTATCCGTTCTATCTAATGATAGCAAATCGTTTAAATCATGGGCGGTAGTTGCGGAGAACAATTTCCGGCTATGTGAGGGAGCACACAAACTCGTAATTAATTCAGAGTCTCAACAACAAATTCTCTGAGTCTATTTTTTTAGTTCTTGGAAGAGGTCACGTCTTCCCAACCCATTTGTATATTGTCAACAATGACCATTTCACCGGATCAAGTTATGAGTGCGTGTCCCAGCCAATAAAACAGAGTTTGTTGTGGGCATTGTTGAACTTTATCCCTGCGTAATTTTGTCTAATGCCTCACAATTTAAGCGAATAAATGGATTTCAAATGCATTTAGAATCTATTCCCAGCATACATTTTTAGTGACAGATGATGCATCACTTGGGTTCACTACGTGATGGATTCTGAAGGCATTTGTAGTTCATTTTTTATTCACGGGGATTATGGAAATTTTGACATTGCCCTCAAATGACCAATTAAAATAAATGGTTTTTGCACGTCAACTGGTCATGTCGCACAGTCAATAAACCATTAAAATTGTATAAGAAAGTAGCTCTAATTTTCTTGAAAAAACAAATGTTAGTGTCACTTTGACAGCTGTCAAAAAACGTTCAAAGACAGACAGAGCATTCCCATAAAGTAGCTACCACTACTTAATAAGGCTGCGTGTCCGTAGTGGCAATATTTTGCTGATGAACAGGCTCCCGTCAAAAATCTCGAAAATTAAAATCCCGAATGCAAAAATCCCGAATGCAAAAATCCCGAAAATCAATAATCCCGAATGACAACAAAAGTTGTGAAATATTGAAACTCCTGATTGATACGAGTGAATTTGAGTTTGTGGGGCTCTGCCCCCCACCCCCGCGCCTGCGGCGGGTTTTTTTTTACGCCTGCGGCTGGTTTTTTTAAGCCTTGCAGGCCGCCAAACGTGCATGGGGCTCTACCCCTTAGACCCCGCAAGGGGGTCTATACATCCCTTGACCCCTCACAGCGAGGGAAGCCGCTCCTCGATCCCTCTTTTTTTAAATATCACCTTCGCTGAGACGCAGCTCAAATAACTTCTTTCTTCTTAAACCATGTCAACATTAACTGGACTACATGCACGCCAATAAGTAAATACCCTGAGGTACTTCCGGGTGACTTAGTGCTGAATTGAACATTTTCTGGATTTTTGTTATGCGGGATTTTTGCATTCAGGATTTGTGCATTCGGGATTTTAATTTTCGAGATTTTTGACGGCAACCGATGAACATCGGCTGATTCAAAATGCAATTATGCAATTTTAGTTTGTTTGCTTTTATGACATTATGAAGCATATCAGAGGTTTCTAGTCTCAATTGCAAGGGCTTAGTTGAACGATAAAACTTCCATTTTCCATACACGAGACAAAATGCGGCGCTGTTTTTTGCTGTAGCTACAAACATTTTTTAAAACTTCACAATCAGGAATCCACTATTTTACGATTATCGCGACTACCCGAGTCAGAGAAGCAGGGCTTCAGGTCAATGAATATCAGATTTCGTGTAGTTTTGTAAATCAACATCTTAACATACTGTACGAATATATCAGAAAGACCGTGGTTTTATGTTTCATGAGAACACTTCTAAGATACATATGACTTTTCGTCAAATAGCTACAATAGTAAGGGAAATTTTTAGACATGCGCCTGCTATTTCCAGCAAGTAACTATCTTTAAGAACTACAATTTATCGGGAGTGATGAAGATGATATGGTAATTCGATTCTTTCTTTCGCATCTTTATTAAACTTCTCCGGCTTCAACTTGAATCGTCTACACAACTGGTATCTTTTTAAATAATGCAAACTTGATGCAAAATAATAGATTGTGTTGTTACGTGGGTTTTAGTCACATTGTTTGCACCTCTTCCAGCTGTACAAAACAAAATAATAAATGCTGGAATATTAAGGTCTGCATAATTATTTGCAACTGTTGACATTATAAAAGTAATTTTAATGGAGAATTAATTAATTCTTTGATAGTAAAATTTTAAGACACTCGCACAAAAACCAAGAAACTGCTTGAAAGGAATAAACTCGTCTTCGACAACTTCGGAGGCGGCGCAATCGGCTAGGCTAAAAAGTTTG
>WJQU01002443.1:0-41110 GCA_029228625.1 Pseudolycoriella hygida | reverse complement strand
TTTCAAAAAAAAATTTTTGTTTGAAAGATCTCGGCACGGCCGACAATTTATAGAAGAATTTTTGCCTGTGCTTAGGGCTCAAGTGGGCCTCATGTCGGCCCTAACATAAAAAAATGTTTTTTGCTATGTTGCAGAGCAAATTGAGGGAAACATTTTTGTCTATGGAAGTATGTATCCGTGGCCTCTATTTAAGGCCCTAGGTCAGTACTAAGGTCGGCCCTAGCCCAAAAAATAGTTCTTTTTTCTATGTTGTAGACAAAATTTAGGAGAACATTTTTCTCTATTTGGAGGTCAATTTTGTGCGTTCGGAGAATTTTTTTACACCGTTATTTCGTACGGGTTTTTCAAAATTGCCCTACGGGCAATTTCCAATACAGTCTAATGTGAACGCAACATTTACTTAAATACGTTCCAGTCTTTTCGTAACATCAACTCTGTTTGCCGCATCTATTCTGATACGTACGGGTCCCTTCTATGTTTATAGTAGAAATTAGAAAAATATTTAAATCAATTTAACATGATTTACATAATTAAAATTTTTTAAATAAATAATAATAATTAATAATAATAATAATATATAATAATAATAATAATAAATAATAATAATAATAAATAATTAAATAATTACATAAATAGTGAAAGATTAGTGTAAATCATGTTGAAATAATGTAAAATTAGTGAATTATAAATCGTGTTTTCTAATTCGGAATGTAGAAATTATTGTAGAATACAAAATTTATCCATCTTTTGTACATCATTTTGACATGATACTCAAAAGTTTTACATTGCAAAAATAATGTAAAATTTATTAAATAATTGATAAATAATGTATCATTTATGTAAATCATGTTAAAATGATGTAAATGCTTTTCTAATTTGGAATTTCAAAATGATGGAAAAATAATGTAACAAAACCCATCGTTGTTACATTCATTATCCATCTTTTGTACATCTTTTAGACATTTATACATCTTTTATACATCTATACATCTTTTATACATTTCTACATCTTTTATACATCTTACATGATCTAAATAAATTTTACATAATTATGCATGAATTTTACATAATTTTACATGAATCATACACAAAATTTACACAAGCAAAGGGATTTTCACTATTTATTGGTCAGTTCAAAAATAAAATTAATTTTAATTTCCCTGCTGTAAGTTAGCAGGGTACGTATTCATTAGTACCTCAAATTCAACTCAGTGTCGTTTGCGGCTGTTGAACTTTTCTCGGCAAAATGTAAACTTCCGCATTTCTGTCATTCTCAAACACATACATACTACCTAAGTTCTTTTCGTTAGAAAAAAGTTTGTCGATCTCCTGATCTTCTCAAGATCCACACTGATTTTACCAGGATATCTGATTTACCAGTCAAATAAAAAATGTGAAGAAATAAGGGAGCTTTGTGGAACTTAGTGGAAGATTGTGGAACAAGAACAAAACAGGAAAATCTTTCTATTTAAAAGCGCTCTGACAATAAGTCAAATCAAATAAAAATGTTATGTTTCCCGCTTGAATTGTTACAATAATCACAATTTCCCTTGCCATAAAAAATTGTAGCACATGATAATTATGCATATGGTATGTCGTATCGTATATTCGGAATCTTAACGATCGCTGTGAACTTGGAACATTTTTCGGACACAAATATTTACAATTCTATCATCATATCCACATTGATAGGAAGTGTAAATTGAAGGTCTTTTTATAGCCCACGTACAACACACTTGCCTCGAAAATTATTGCAATGAACTCAAACGGGTTGAATTATCGTTTGACTGATAAAGAAGAAGTAAATATGTATTTAGAATTATATTATGATTCGATTGAACGAAATGCGTTCCATTGATGTTATTGACTTCAATTACAGTGCGTCGCAGATGAAGTCAATCAAATGACACGCACTCAGCGATTAAGAGTGTGAGATATACTTACTTTGCTTCAAGTTTCACAAGGGTAACTTCTTATCAACGACAAATAAAACACGCAAGCCTTTCTGACACACATACATTAAGAAATCTATTGTAAATTGATTGAGTAAATGTAGAAAATATAGGACAAATCGACACTCGAGTCCAATAATTCAATTATTCATTATTTTCATGAAAATTTGTTGTTGTTCTATATTTCCGTTCAAGGTCTTTTACTACTTGACTTTTCTACATCAAAATAACAACACACACAAACTGAAATGTGGGTTAGTTGTTATCGTAAGCATCAAAGTTCTCGCTAACCACTTTCGCTTGTTAATATAAACTTGTTTCAAAGTCTACACAATTCATGATTCCCTAGCGAATTATTGAATAATTGTGTCATAAATCAATAAATAACTGAAATTGTTCGGCTTGGCTTTACGTTATAAAATACATTAAGTGTCCAATGATCCAGATTTAAAATTGTTGTAACAGAATCCATTAAATTTTCTATTGACCAAAAAATCGACTTAAGTCAGTGTTTTCCATTGACATACCCAAAAATATTTGTCGAATAAGTAAGATTTCTTTGTTAAGCAAACGAATAGCAGCGATAGTTAACATCATTCTCTGTGTTTGGCTTGTAAATATTTAAAAAAGTCTTTTAGACGAGGAACATTAGAGCAAAAATAAAACCGTTTTCAGAGTAACTGTGAATTCTGAGTCCCGCAAATGAAAAGAATTGGTCTAATTATGGATATATTCAACATTTTGAAATCCGACTCCTCCTTGGCTCCGTCTCATGTCCCTTGTCTTTTCCATGTCTTCGTAAATGAAATTTTCAGATTAAATTTACACTCCAATAAAATGTCAGTATCAATCCAAACACAGGGTACGATATCCTTCCCAGTAAGATATTTTTGTACAGAATAAAGAAGATGGCAGACCCACCACTTAAAGAATCGTAGTATCCCCAGAAGGTAGCAGATATGAACCTCACAATCCCGCTATTTCTAATAATTCTTTTCTAATAATTCTTGACCATGAATTTCGAGTAACTAATACCCCACCGTCTCAAGAATCCCGCAAGCACGGAAAGAAACAAGTTTTTGAATTATTCGCTTCCTTGAAAAGGTTTGATTAACGAGTTCTATCTAAAGGAATCGATTTAGTTCCTCTAAAACACCCTGTGTCAAACATATAACCACGTATTCCGAAAATCTAATGAGGAAAAAAAACTTTTGTAAGTAAATACATCACAGATAAAACCAAACCGTTGACCATTGTACTTTATGAAACTTAAAATAAATCGAATCGACCTTATGATAGAGCTTAGCTTATCATTTTGAATTTCAGTTAATATTCAAGATTAAAAGTGTTGACAGCATATCGGTTTGGTCTAGAGATACGCGAAAGCAATTGCTCTTTAATTTACAATATTTTATGTGAAACATTCGGCTCATATCTTCAAGAATTACGTAGATAGCGTAGCACGGGTGCCAAGTTAGTTGAAGAATTTGAAGTAAGGTGCAATGTGGTCGCTACTCGGTCCATGTGACACCGGTTACTCGTGCTATACAAGAGCAACGGCGCGACTCGAAGTTGGTAACCGGTCGAATTTCTATTGCAAAAATTGTCAGGATACTATTTTTTGGGTCGGTAGCGTGGTTAATACGTCTGCTTGTTACTATGAGGTTGAGTTTAAAACTCAACCGCAGACGGATTTGTTACGATTGTTGGACCCATACGAATTTCTAAACAACCCTATTATAACATGGGGGATATCGAGGTGGGAGTTGGCGTATGACGAATCAGCAAAAAAAAAATGTCCGTCCATCCGTCTCCACTTTTTTCCCAAACGGTTCAACCGATCAGAATAACCTTTTTTTTCCCTGATTTTTCCCATGATTCCAATTCGAAGATGAGCAAAATCGGTCGAATAATTCCGAAGATATGGTCGAAGAAGTGAAGGTCGAACATGGATTTTCGACGGTCGGTGAAACTTTTTCGCATATATCTTGGGATCTTGGCAAGTAGAACACGGAATTTTTTCATTTTGGTGTCAAATGAAAGCATTTTGTCATATAATACTGGAAAATATTTTTTTGTGGAAGTCAGGTCGGTAGTCTGAGCACTGGGACGAAATTGAGTTTCTTAGCCATGTACGAAAGCATATAGTTTTTCGTCAATTTTGCCTCAACTATGCGATATGTAGATTTTCTGTCAAAGCAAAATTGTAGGGAATAAGATTTTAGAGAATACGTGTGTCAGGGTTTTACCGAAAAGTCAACCAGGGATACGACCACTAGTAGAATTAGGAGGGATGACTCATATCTCTAGAACTATTTCAGTTAGAAAGTTGCTTCCAAAGGCAAAGTTGTAGAGAATAAAACTTTAGAGGACACGTGTTTCAGGGTTTTATCGAAAAATGGCCCAATCCTGGGATATGACCACTTGTAGAATTGGGAGGAATGACTCATATCTCTTGAACTACGGCAGTGAGAAAGCTGCTATAAAAGGCAAAGTTGTAGATAATAAAATTTCAGAAAACACGTATTTGAGGGTTTTAGGGAAAAATGATCAAATCCCGGGATAAAGCAATTTCTAGAATTGGGAAGGATCTGTAAAACTATGGCAGTTAGAAATTTGGTTCTAAAGGCAAAGTTGGTGAGAATTACATTTTAGAGAAAATAGTTTCAGGATTTCTTAGAGACACTACGTTGGTCCTCTTTGTGATATAGTGCAGGGAGAACATTTCGGCCATCAAAATCAATGGTCTCAGACGTACTTCGGTAGGGCCTTTGACATTACCTTGGGTAATTATCTTTGAAATTGCCTAAGCAACTTATTTATTCGTTCCAATTTCCACTAAGTACTGAAATTTACAAGAGCAAAAATATTTCGTTGAATTTTTTTGAAGCCGGAAGATAGTCCATAATAAAGGCCGCATTCATGCTCTGGATGATTATACTAATTTTTTGGATGATGTATAATTCAGATTTATAATTATAATTAATTAATTAGTATTAATAATTAATTAATGTATAATTCAGATTTATAATTATAATTTATAATTCAGATTTATGCGATCCGTGATCCGAGTCCCAAGTAAAAAAAACTATGCGATTTGAGACTGAAATTGAGACTGTTTTTGTGTATTTTCGAACGTTTTAGACTGTTTTGAGACCGTCATCATCATTAAAAATGATGAGTATACTCATTTTTGCCTCAATTAATAGAAATTTTTCTAAGACTGTTGAGACTGATGAGTGTGCTGATTTTGAGACTGTTGAGTATACTCATTTTGAGATTATTTGAGACTGTTGAGTACACTCATTTTGAGACTATTTGAGACTGTCGAGTATAGTCATTTTGAGACTATTTCAGACTGTTGAGTATGCTCATTTTGAGACTGTTGAGTATACTCATTTTGAGACTATTTGAAACTGTTGAGTATGCTCATTTTTAGACGATTTGAGACTGTTGAGTATACTTATTTTAAGACAACAGTCTTAGTTGAGTATGTTCATTTTGATGCTATTTGAGATTCGTGAGTATTTCTCAAAAAAATCAGCGAACGAATATACAATGTGACACTGAGTGAAGCCAAAAGCCATCAAACTGCTGCATGGTATTATTGTAAATAACTATCTTTAGCACACGTAGCACGCTTCATAGAGAAGAGACGCGACAGTCCATTATTATAAATTGAAATCGCAGACGATGTGTTGTTGCTATGATTTTCATTTCGTAATCAAGCCAATTTCATGTTTTCGATCATTTGCGGTCGTATATGTATACACTGCTTTTTCAACGATTCTGCAATTTTGTATGAATAAGAAGGGGGGAGTTAATTAATTTGACATTAATGTCGATATTAACGAGAGTATAACGGAATAGCTCGAGCCAAATAATTTGACAGGTGTCAGATATGAGGGCCGATAAACAGTAAGAACAGTAAGACGTGTAATTACAGTGATAAGAGTCGATGATGATTTTATAGGAAAGTAGGTCATTTCTTTTGTTTCATAGGTACCTACATCGGGCTGAACAACTTTCTGAAGTGTCGGTTGTTCACTTTCTAATAAATTTGCTAATAATCGACAATTGATTCAGTATCAAGTGTGAAGCCTGCAGCAAAAGGCGAGGTTTAATAATATTTCTACGAATACGTTTGAATTATTAAGTGTGCGCATCAAACAAAATTTTATATGGGAGTGTCATTGAATTGGACAAAGATGTTCTTCTCAGTGTTTTCTAATTCTTCGAGTTCGCTGAGAATTCTACTTCTACATCAATTATTTTCGCGATAAATATTCTTGCACCAGCCAATAACAGACAAGAATCTTTCGTTAAAGTTTTTTTATCGAATCGTCCAGTTTTTTCATCGAAGAATTCATCTCTCATTGGCTAGCGCAAAATAGTTGTCGTAGAAGTAGAATTTTTCAGTAAACCCGCAATAGGATTCTCTCTATTTAAGTGCTGCGCTGGTAAGTAGCCCGAGTTATTGGCAGTTATTGAGTTGTATTCATATCTGCTCGGGTCGGTTGATTCTTGTTTTTTGCGCTAGTAGGTGAAACATCTCGTGAGAACCCGACCAAGACCACACAATGTACTTGCTGTTATTGTGTTTTCATTTCGTTTTTTTCAATTTGAGTCTAATATTATTGGGCTCACATATTTCGACGACACCAAATGTAGTCTGGCAATCTCACTGTACCAAAATGAAACAATAATACGGGGCCGTTCATCAATGACGCTATGGGATGAGGGTGATAACAAGTTCTGCAAAATAGAGTGACGTCTTTTATGAATAGTTCCTAAAGATCCAATTGCAGTTCATAGTTTATGTTCATTGCCCAATGATTTGACTTCCTACAACTTCTCTATCACATTAAGAAAAGGAAACAAAAGGCAATTTTTTACGGCGGATTAAGTCTCCTTTGAAGCTCATTAAAACCATTAATGACATGACGTTCATTTTTACGACTTAATACCGCTGTGAATTTGTTCTTTTTTGAGTTTATGTCTCTTTAGATGTTTTCGTTATCTGCTGTAAATCGCGTTAAACATTTATTAGCTTTTAATGATTGTTGAAATGTGTCGCTAAATTGTATGCGATTTACAGCTGCAGTTACATTTTACTAGCTACACCCATCGGAGACACAAATAATAGCGCGCAAATCGTTTCCGGAGCTCTTCGCGGGTTTCCCATTTTGAGTTGTGTGGATGCATCCCTCCCCTTCGGCTCGTGCAGCAAGCGCCACATTTGCCAAAATATGAGATTCTTCGAAAGTCACACTCCTATGTTCGACGCCGGCTCGTATCACAAAATTATACACCCAAGGAATAACATTTTCCGAACTTTTGGCGTACAGTAATAATTCACTAATAATTCACTCATGTCAATTTTTAAAATTGCATTATTTTGTCTAATGCTTTTCTTGGCATTTTGTAGTAATTAGCAAACGTCATCTAATGACGCAAAGCACATTTGAATGATTGGGGAGGATCGTATAGATTAATGCTGTCTTATCATTATCTTTTACGCTAATCAAGCTTATCTAACATCTTCATTCAAAGCATAATAGAAAGCTTGTGATAAAAAAGTTTTTGCTTCAAGAATCATGAAAATTACTTCCTGCTTATGCACGTGATTCGGAAGAGAACTTTTTCAATTTATCGTTTTTTTCAGAAGTAAGACAATAAGACAAATGTACATACGAGTTGAATATGCTTTAATTGATTGAGTAGATATCATCAGTTGTTGATTTACACTTGTCAGTTACATTTGGTTCATTTTAACTCACCACGCCTGATTTCGTTTAAGAATCATGGATCATAAATTTTTATTGTTTATTTTCGCGACTTGTACCGGGTTTAGATGGCGTTGAAAATTCTACATAATTAAGTCGGATAATTTTTTAAAGCGTGTCATGTGTTTATAATTCGTTAATTTAAACAACACAAAACATTCAGTAATAAATAATTCAGAATTTTTTACGGTGTACAAATGTATGAACTTCATTAACTCTTCATAATTATTTCTCGTTTTAACGATGTTTCTGCTTTACAGGTAACTCTCGGCCAAAATGTCTGAAAAGGCGTCCCATCGGAATGGGGATGATGTCGTGGGGTACGTATACTTTAACCTTAAGAGTATTAGTTCATAGTGAAGTTAGTCAAGTAGTTCATTCTTCGGTCTGGTACAAAAAATCGTTTTTACAATCATCACATTCAAATGTCTTGAATCTCAAATAATTTAATCACAACAAAAACCTCTTAAAAGGTAAAGTGTGACGCAGTCCGAAAGTCCGCTTCCAAAATTAATGATATCGCTTGAGGTGACGCTGTCAGAAGTTTGTTTGAATGGAATCTTGTGTTCAAAGTTTTAATTTTCTGAAAAATTACAGCGCTGTTTTTAAAACAAAATTACGTTGTGTTAAAAAAATTGCGTCACAAATGCCGGACCCAACGACGGAATAATTTTTCTGTACCTTCAGTTATTGCGCTGCAAAAATTTGACTTTTGTTTGTTATTGCGTAGACTGTTTAAGATAAATTTAAATTTTTACGTGTAAAAACTGAAAGTGTTGAAAAATTATTCAGCTGGTGGGTCCGACATTTGTGACGCAATTTTTTTTAACACAACGTAATTTTGTTTTAAAAAAAGGGCTGCAATTTTTTCAGGAAATTAAAACTTTGAACACAGCGACAGCGTCACCTCAAGCGATATCATTAATTTTGGAAGCGGACTTTCGGACTGCATCACACTTTGCCTTTTAAGAGGTTTTTGTTGTGATATCAGTCGTTTTGGAAGTTTTCAGTTGTTGAAAAAATTTCTATTTTTAAAAAAAAAAATTCTCAGAAAAGAAAAGTTTCTTAGAAAAAAAATTTCTCCGAAAAAAAATTGTCTTTTAAAAATTTTCTTTAAAAAAAATTTTCTCCGAAAAAATTTTTTCACCAAACAAAATTTTATACTAAAAAGTTTTTCTCCAAAAAAATTTTTCTCCGGAAAAAATTGCTCTCCAACACCTTGGGCTACCATCGGAACACTTCGTATCACCTTCGGAATGCTTTGTGTCACCTTCGCCTTCCTTCGGAATGCTTTGTGTCACCTTCGCCTTCCTAAGGAACACTCCGCGTCACCTCCGGCTACCTTCGGAACACTTCGTGTCACCAATTCTTCCCACTGATTCATATAACTTTCCTGAAGAAACCAACTGTCTAGGTATTCTTATACAGAATTTCTCTAGGTAGTGTCATTCCGGAGCTAAAATTCGAAAAGCGAAAAAGCATAAACGAAAATCCAAGATGGCGCCGCTATGACAGCTGGCAGCCATTTTCTTATGATCCCAAAAAATTCTCCTGGTCAAACTCTATAACTTTCTAGAAGAAACCAACTCTCTAAGTGTTATCATTTCGGAGCTAAAATTCGAAAAGCGAAAAAGCATAAACGAAAACCCAAGATGGCGCCGCTATGACAGCTGGCAGCCATTTTCTTAAGATCCCAAAAAATTCTCCTGATGAAACTCTATAACTTTGTAGAAGAAACCAACTCTCTAAGTAGTGGCATTCCGGAGCTAAAATTCGAAAAGCGAAAAACCATAAACGAAAATCCAAGATGGCGCCGCTATGACAGCTGGCAGCCATTTTCTTATGATCCCAAAAAATTCTCCTGGTCAAACTCTATAACTTTCTAGAAGAAACCAACTTTCTAATTTTTATCATTCCGAAGCTAAAATTCGAAAACCCAAAGAAGCCTAATTTATACCTAACAAAAATCCAAGATGGCGTCACTTTGGCAGATTTCAAAAATCCCAAAAAATTCTCTTGATCAAACTTACTGATCTATAACTTTCACGAAGAAACCAGAAGATATAGCCAATTTCATTGATTGAACAATTTCTGGACAACTATGATTTTTAAAAAGGCGGTTTTATGTAGATTCTAACGTGGTCATTTTTGAAAATAGTACCAAAATTTCAATAGAGGAGATAATTCCACATGAAATGGCCATTTTGGAGTCACAACCTATAATTTAAAAATCCAGAAATCCTTACATTGTACTTCCTCCTCTCCTATATATTTAGACAATTTTTACAATTAAAGCACATGTGACAAACAGAATTGATTTGTCAAAAAGACTTATGTTTACTTGCCCTAAGTTGGATTGGAACTTGCCAAAAGGGCAAAATTGAATAACCCGTACGAAGCAACGGGTAAAAACATCTCCAAACATCCAAGCACCCTAAAAATTAAAAAAAAATCAAAAGTTCGAAAAAAATGTTCTTTAAACAATTTTTTTTTTGTGCTAGGGCTGATCATAAAACCGACCTGGAGCGCTTAGGAGAGGCTTCTGACCCATAAAGCACTGCAAAAAACCTCATCATTTATGAAAACTTTTAATTGAGTCCAATACATAAATTTTGAAATAATTATTGCCGTATTTCGCGAAAAAGAAATATTTCGGGAGAAGTTTCATACCTCTTCAACAAATATTAAACAGAAATGTTCTCATCATTAAAGAAATATTCACGAAAAACCACCAAATATCGTGTAGTGTCGCGTAGCGTGAGTTGGGCCCACACTAAAGATCCTAAAACCCCAGCCACTCAAAAGATTTTCACTAATTTAATTTTCGTGATTTTCTGAGGTCCATATCTTTCATTTAAAGCTCTGACCGTAACTTTGAAAGTTTTCATCCGATTTTGCCCCAATTCAAACAGACGAGCAGACAAAACTTTTTTCGCAGAATCGCCAATCGATGATTGGGTCGAAGGCTCTGTAGAGGAACCTGAAGAATCTCGGGGCAACCCAAAGTTTACGGCTGAGGATTTTAATATTCGCCTGCATAGTAGAGTGCCGGCAAACAGCATTTCTCAAAACAGCACAGCTTCGGCTTCTAGTCGGGCTGGGAATACGCATGAGTTCTGTTTCGCTATTGTAGATCCAGAAACGGGGTAAGATTATTCCGGTAGGACTTTTTATTTAGCTGACTACCGTCCCATTAGCATCCTACCCGTCGAATCAATTCTCGAATCAATTATGGGAGCCCAGCTAGTCCAGCACATACAACCGAATCAGCTTCTTAATCAATACCAGTCAGGTTTCAGAGAAAGTCATTAGCTGCTCAACCGCAGTATTGAAGGTTATTGGAGATGTTCTTGAAAGTTTTGAACGGAAGAAGGCTGTCGTCATGTTATTGCTCGATTTCTCGTAAGCGTTCGACTCTGTTCACCATCAACTTCTGAGGGAAAAGTTACTACTTCGGTTCTCTCACTCAAGATCGGCAGCTAACCTTATCTCTAGTTACGCGACGGATCGATGTCATTTTCCCATTTTGGGATTGCGTCAGGGGTCCTCTCTGTCTCCGCTACTCTTCTAGCTTTTCATCGATGACTTGCGTGACGTGCTAACCTACATGACGCCTCACTTATTTGCGGACGATGTGAAATGCTATATTGAAACGTCTGCTGATAAGGTAGCTGTTCGGGATTGTGTTGCTAGGATCAATTCTGACCTACTTAACGCCTGCAGAAAAGAAAATTTTCTAGAGCTAAATGGAGACAAGACGAAGTGCATTATCGTCTTCAGCAGGAATGGGCTCAAAGAAATTTTTTCCCGATATAGTTTGTGATGGAACAATAGTAACTCCATGTGATGAAGTTTTAGACCTTGGAGTAGTAACTCGAACCTAATTGTGTCTAAGCTATACGCAGGCCTGCGTTCTCTGTGGGTTCATAGCGCCATCACCCCGCAAAGAACCAGTTTGGTGAAGTCGTTGCTGATACCATATTTCACGTACTGTGACGTGGTGTACGCGAACAGTCTTGATGCGGTGTAGAAGGCTAAAATCCAGAAAGCGTTTGACGCTTGTATTAGGTACGCATCCGGGCTTAGGGGTAATGTGGAATGTAAGAGATAGGGATTTTGGGATGTAACATTTTTGGAATATCGCGCTTACGTTTCCATGCGTTCCCTCCAGCCCTACGGCGGATTGAGTATATTGGTGTTTTCAAGAGAGCATGTCATAAGTATTTCTGTGATCTGTCGTAGGAATGTGACGCATTCGTATAGTAGTCGATGTTTCGAGTCAGGGAGTTTGTTGAGGGATGGAGTTTTCTGTAAACTAAGAAGTTAGGTGTAGTCGCAGTGACGTGGTTGGAGAAGTCTCTTTGATATGTACTTTTCTTTTTTTCTTTTTTTTTTCTTGTTTTCTTTTTTCTACAAACCTTGTTATTATTTTCAGTTTTATATCTTTATTATCATTCTATGTTTTCTTTTCTTTTTTTATATTGTGTTAAGAAAACCAGATGTATAAGCCATAAGACCAAAAGGCATTTTTTATACCGAAATATAAACACACACAAAATAACGCCGGACGAAATAACCCTGGGATGTAGTTATCGTTGTAAATTCGGCAGCCACCGCAAAGGGATCAGGAGTGAGGCTTGGGGCAGAGCCCCATGAACGTAAGACCGCATGCAGAGCGTAATATACCCAGCCACAAGTGTACTGAAGCTCGCCGCAGGCGCAGGGTTGATGGGGCAGAGCTCCCCAACACGATACAATGTCCTCTTGATGCAATAATGAATTCAACAGCTTCTCCAAAAACCGGACAAAATAATCTCGGAGGACTTATTATTTCCGTAGTTTTTTTGTCCGTGGGTACTTTGTCCTAGAGCCGATGCGTCACCTATTCCCCCTTTAAATCGACTGATTACAAACGTAGTGGTAAAGGCATAGGCCCTCGTACTTCGTACGGGTCCAAAAAGGTCATGAGAGGCTATTCAAATGCAACGCAGAATGGAGTAAATTTGACTCATGGATCGACTGGGAAAGTCAGGTTTTGTAGAACCCACCCTCATCCCTGCATCTATGAACAGTGCCTTGTACTCCCAGGTTCTGTTTGAATGGCCCCTATGACAGAAAAATGACAAATATAGATAGTTTACCAATCTGTGATTCCGGAACCACATAGCTTTCTCATTGTGTTTTGTGACATCCGCTGCTTTATTAAAAGTTGATTTCTTATTCTGATTAAACAATTCGTTGCCACACAATTGTTTATGATTTCCAACATGTCACAGTGAACGATATACTGCACATTATTCCATTTACTTTACCATTGCTAGTGTATACCTCATTTTTCGTCATAATTTCTGTTATTTGAACAAGTGGGTATCTAATCTACGAAATACAAACGACCGATGTCTCAGTGATATTACAGACAAAGTAATTCTTCGTTCAATAAAAGTATTGAATGACAAAAAATTGTACCATGTGGCATACCATTAGTCAGTTCGAATGTAGATTTTGTGAAGAGTCGTTCATTGCTTTTGAAATGAAATAATTTGATTTTGAGGTGTCCTTAGTTATGGCAAAAAAACAGAAATTCGCAAAAGTTCATACTTCTGATCCAGAAGATAATGCGCAGAATGGAAGCGGGCAGGTTGATGGAACAGACCCAAGGTGTGCTTCATAAAACTATTAAGTTTTAAGAAGTTTTAAGGCTTCCTGAGAGGTTTTCTCAATGGTTTATCTTGCTTCTTTAGACGGAAAAAATGAGTGTGTTAGTTTCGGTATCTTTTGAACCTTGAATGTTGACGAGCAAGGTGGTTTCGGTGTTGCTTAACACGATAATTATCAACGCAACAACAACGAAAACAACCAATTTTTGTCAATCGATGAGTGTTATTTATAAATCTCTTCATGAAACTTGACCGTAAATTTTATTTCAACTTTCTAAAAAAAGAAAATCTTAATATTACAAAAGAATCAAGTCGTTATGTAAAAGAAAAATAAATTGTAAATGCGAAAATTAGTGAGAAAATTTTATTTTTATATTTTTTCAATATCTTATAGGATGAAAATAGAACGACGAAAAATCCCATTTTCACAAAGGTTATGCAAATTTCTTACTGTCTACTGGAGGGCGCTTACAGTATGTATAGCTCCAATTGCTCTACTTCCTGTCATATTACACAATGATATTCCGGTAAGTACCGATTTTCATAACACTTTTTTCTCAACATTTATTCAACAAATTCCAGATGCCACCAAAATTCACCATCATATTTTCAGCGTTGAATCAAACAGATTTCTACAAAGACTCGTACAATAGAGAAATTGCAAAAAGGGAAATGTTTCAGCAACGGCTCGATTTTTTCATACAAAACTGCGAGCCGGAGCTAAAACATATCCCCTTATGGAACTCGCCTATAATAACATCCTCAAATTTTTCCTTTTCTTTATCTCTCGGACAAAGCTCACTTTACTGTGTAGGTACATATGGCTCAAAACACATATTGCATATCGTCGCAATACTCACACACATGTGATTTACCTGTTGACTGTATTGAAGCGTGTGTATCAATATCTTTCGTCTCATTTTATTATGATTGTTGTGTGTGAGTGAAAAAGATGCAAGATTGAAAAGGTAGCGTGGATAACATTGGTTGAAGCCATTTATGAAGAACACCTTTTTTATGTCTCCATTCCGAAGCAATTTTTTTGCTTCCAATTCTTTAAACCTCTCCTCTCCATGTGATCGTCATTATTGGATGAGGCCATAAAACTATAAGGTTTGTTATTTGCGAGAACTCACGGCTTTAGTGCGCTGTCAAAGTATACAAAATTTTACGACGAATTTCGAAATATGCCAAGCAACGAAAAATGCTTGTCAGCTCATTTTTACATCATGAAATGTTATAATCTCTGACATGAGCCGATGTCTCACTTAACGAGAGACAACTAGAGACATGATACGGCGGCTGAATTCCCTAGATAGACTAAAATTGTAAGCAAATTTCCGTCATCATTTGAGAGATCATCAAGAGATTTATAGTCTATTTCGGGATCCTGAAACGTCAGAAACGTTACATAAGAAATGAATATTGAACTTTGTGTTTAGTTTTTAAATTCCGACTGAAAAATTCAATCGTACACTTATAGCAATTGATAACTCATGATATAAAATTTTCATGCGAAATTTGTAAAGTATTTTTGTTCGGAATCTAACGCTTCGTTCGTCTGCGTGAACATCCAAGTGCTGATTAGAAGACCACGGTGGTTAAAGGGTTCTCCTCGGGCTTTACTGCGCTCCACCCTCGGATTTGACCTTTTCACCACTTCGGTCTAAATGAACCGTTTTAGCTCCTTGTGATGTAATGCACTAGTCTTCGACCTGCAACGTATATACAACGTATATAAAGTCATAATGAAATCTAAAAAAAAATCTAGAATTTTATTGTTCCATAAACTTGTACATTCGTATGAATTATAAGGTACTGCATTTTAATCACGTTTCGATTATTTTTATCAACAGCATAATATGCTTATTTTTATCTTTATATTAATACAACTGCTATTATTTACGTTTCTGCTTACGATTACACAAACACAGACTGAATTCAATTCTCCTATTCTCGTACCATTTTCTTATATTACTTGCAAATGTGCTATTTGATACGTTGTAAACGTATGTAAAAACGATTTGAATATGCAATGTCTGTTGCATTTTATCAATCATAAGCGATTAGCCATGCGGTTTTTATTTCGCAGCCTTTAGACAGTATTAAAACATTTTACAACTTGAATTTCAAGGATTGTTTACTGTTTTCCACTGTAAATTTACGATATTCTTATAATCCAAACATTATAAGCCCACAAATCCCACACGTTATGTCAATAGTATCAATATCAACTCAATAACTTGAGACTGACAGCCATTGACCCTGATTTATATGCATCTTATCAGGGCCTATTTTTGGGATTTTAATTCCAAAAATTCTTAAATTTTTTTTAAAAATTCCTTAATTCTTAACTTTGAGAATTTGCGAAATTTTAGAAAGTTTTAGGAGTTTTTTAAGAATTTTTAGCAATTAAATTCCCAAAAATAGGACCTGCATCATATAGTTGCACTGGATAATAAAGAACGTAAGACAACGAACGTGTTCGATGCAACACTGGATTCTGTCAAAGTGTGCTAATTTCATGATGAAATGCACAATTTGTTGAGCAGTTGATGCATCTTTTATGATTTTTTCGCTGTGATTTGACAGACGACGATGTGTAGTAAACGCGTCAGTTTTGTAAAACTGAATATTTTTACTTCAAAATATATTTTTTTGAATAAATGATCAACACTCGAAAGTATCTAATAAAATGAACAGAATGTTTATTCGCTGTCCCATATGGAAATATGTCAATACGTGTATATTTCCCCCATATAATGCGATCTATTACATGTAGGTTTCTTTCGATATTTGTGTCCACATGTAATAGCATTTGTCCACATGTAATAACATTTTATCTTATCCGCAAAACTCATTACATACAACTAATGTCATTATACCAACATTATAGTCGAAACGGTTGAAACCGTCGAATGTTCGAATGATGTGAGCAGGTGTTCGAAAATATGACAGTCAACATGTTTTGATATATTCTTCAAACAAATTCGAAAAAAAATTAAATTTTAATTGTGTTGTTGTGGTTTTTTGTTTGATGGTGGGTAAAAGGTGGGTCAAAATATCACTGGACAAAATGTCCCTAGACAAAATATCCCACAAAAAACGGACAAAATATCCAAAGATGTAATGTCTACTCAAAAATGGTGAATATAGGTAGGTTAGATATTATATTGTGTGTTGGGGGCTCTGCCCCCTCACCCCCGCGCCTGCGGCGGGCTTTTGTAAGCCTTGCAGGCGGCCTTACGTTAATGGGGCGCTCCCCCAAGCCCCGCTAGGGACTCCACCCCTTAGACCCCGCAAGGGAGAATATTCCTCCATTGACCCCCCTTTTCGGGGGCTGCCGCTAATCGACCCCGCTTTTTTGTTTTTGGTTGTTGCGGCGCGGCGCTAAGTACACTTCACATTGAATATTCTTAATTTTTGAGTGCTGTTATTTTGTCTGAAGGGATATTTTGTCTGAAGGGATATTTTGTCTGAGAGGATATTTTGTTCGGGTATATTTTGTCCCTTTAATGGAAAAATTGTGGTTATTATGTCGGGTTATTTTGTCTAGGGATATTTTGTCCACGAGGATATTTCGGTTGGGGGTATTTTTTTTGACATTCGGTCCTAACCCCTAATTTTTTATTTCGATTCGCAAGTCGGGTTTTGGTTCGGACTCTATTCGGTTCCCATTTGGAAAGAAGGTCGACCCGCACACCTTTGATGCAGACGTCATACTATATGAACGCTCCCTTATGGAAGGAGTGTAAATTTACGAAGTCTTTCATATCCATACGTGTCAGATTTTCACCGAAAAGAGACTCTAAATTGAACAATATTATCTTACTTCCTTCTACCCACTTAGATCAACATCATTCGTTTTTCATCCTGCCGATATTATGCTAAGTCCTTTCGGTCTTAATCCATTAACGCCAAAAACCAGCGTTCAACCCATTTCCCGCTATTACACAATGTCTTACTTACTTAACCGGCACTACAACCCATTAAGGGTCTTGGCCTTCTGCAACATGCTTCTCCAACCGGACCTATCCGCAGCTAACGTCTCCCAACTGGATACTCCAACAGCCTTTAAGTCGGCAAGGGCTGCACCCCTCTTGCCCTCCGGTCTGGTTTTAATGATTCCATTCGTTGTACATGACCGAGCCATCGCAGTCAGTTTATTTTGGTAGTTCTGACTATGTCCGGCTCTCCATAAAGCTGACTAAGCTCATGATTGAATCGTCTGCGCCATCGGTTAATATTATACAATGTCATTGGCCTCGAAATCTTGAACTGTATAGAGCGTCGTTTACATCACAATCAATAGTAGCCGCCTGTCGGTGGCGTCATCCGCTTATTTTCATTGCTAATAATAATAATAATCCGCCGCTACAACCCGTCCGAGTCAGAGGCCATATCATATTATCTTACTAGTTCCACAATATTTGTGAGTTTTCGCGGTTTTCGCTCATATGGATTCTTCTTAGATATCCTTTCGTTAACGAAGTTTTTACTGTGTCAGTGGTAAATTGCACACAAACCTAGTGCCATCTATGATACACTAGGGCGGAAACTAGTAGGGCTTAGAATGCCGGTGAATTCTTAACGTGAATTCCGAACCACGCCTAACGGTAGCTTGCACTTTACCATTAGGATTTCTTCTGGTGCTAATTATATCTCCGTCTATAGTTAGACTCAGATATTTGTACACAGAATTCATCGAATTTATTCTTCTATGTACGATTCTTTGCGGCACAAAATTCATAACTACTCAAATTATGAAGCCTGGGTGTGCCTAGGAACGTTACTTTCATGCTATACATTGAAGAAAAATCCTATACAGAATTTATCCCCACCAGGATTGAACCCGGATGTTCTTGGTGGAAAGCCAGTACGTTACCACTGAGCTAACCCGTTCCACTTTTCCTAGCTAAATACGAATTAATATAAAACTAAAGTACCCCTGTAGATAGCGCCATAGATGGTAATAAATTCTTTAAATGATGAAATACCCTTGAATGAGGTTCTAGATCTAGACCCTCACACCCAGACCAAGCTCTAATTTGAAGTTCTATGCAAGATGTCTATGACTGTGTCTGAAACAGCAAAGTTAAGGTCACACAATTGAATTCAAATTGGATTACAGCTGGTCGCTGGTCCGCTATTCTTAATGAATTTCTTTCATGTTTCATTTACTCACTTAGCCACCTTGTCTCTTCTCTTTCTAAATTTTTTACCTAAATGGGATTAGTAAGAATTCTCATCATCCTTTGCAGATAGAAAAATGATCGTTCACAACCATTAAATAAGCTTTTCATTTTGATTTTCAGCAATATAGATGTATGTACGTTGTACTCCTGATGTCCGCGTTTTGGGTCACCGAAGCATTACCTTTACCAATTACGTCCATGTTACCGATGGTGCTATTTCCTTGTTTGGGCATTTTGGTTAGTATCTAATCTTCCTTTCCTGATTATAATATCCTAAACACATTTTCGAACACATTAGGACACGGACACAACATGTATGATGTACATGAAAGAGACCATGCTGATGTTCATTGGTGGATTAGTTATAGCGCTGGCAGTAGAACATTGTAATTTACATAAAAGAACAGCGTTGAAGGTCATTTCAATCATTGGATGCAGCCAAAGGAGGTAAGTTATAATCTATATTATGGAAGTAAACACAGAGATGGGTCAAGATTTGCGATCGATGTATCATAATGTTATCAGTTAGCGCAACTTTATTTTGCAATGTGACTTATACCCCTACGTATGTTTTCTGTGTAGACCCGTGCGCCGCATCGGCGAACAATACTCGGCGGTGGCGGGTTTCGGCTGAAGTCAAAACCACTTTTTCTCGCTATTTCGATAGATTTCTCAAGAAAATTCTTTTTTTGGCGACGACGATCAGTGAAAATTTTTTTATCGTCCTTCGTCGGCAAAATTGTCATTCTCTTTTGCTTGCAACATTTCCATCGGTCTTCGACACATAAAAATGACAAAAACGTAATTCACACGATAGTTGAACGGCAAATTCACATCGAATGTTAACACTTAACAAAATCGATTCTTACTATTTGTATATGAGTTCAACAACTTTAATTTAAATCAAAGACGAAAGTTCAAATTATAATTCGGTAATTAAATAGCACAATGACATTTTTTAGTATAGATACTTTTGGCGATGTTAAAATGGCGACAGAAATATTGACGTAATTTTTCATTTTCAAAGAGATAGCAACCAACATATCAGCGTTCCACATTCCCGCTTTAAAAAATCACAACGCCAACCTCTTAAAAGGTACAGTGTGACGCAGTCCGTAAGTCCGCTTCCAAAATTAATGATATCGCTTTTGTGACGCTTACGCTGAAAATTGTTCTCCAACACTTCGTATCACCTTTACTTTACTTTAATACTTTATGGCACCTTCGGCTACCTTCGCAACACTTCGTGTTACCTTCGGCTACCGTCGGAACACTTCGTGTCACTCATGTATATAATTTTGCCGAAGAAACCAACTGTCTAGGTATTCTTATTAAGAATTTAGCAAAAAATCAAAGATGGCGTCACTTTCAAAATTGACAGTCATTTTCTTAAAATGCTAAAAAGTTCTCCTGACTAAACTCTATAACTTTCTAGAAGAAACCATCTCTCTAAATAGTGCCATTTTCTTATGATCCCAAAAAATTCTTCTGATGAAACTCTATAACTTTCCCGAAGAAACCAACTCTCTAGCTATTGTCACTCCAGAGCTAAAATTCGAAAACTCCGAACATTACCTGAAAAACCCTCAAAATTGACAACTTTTCCACATGCCATGGCTTCTCCAGAGTTTTCCCGGAAAAGCAGCATATGAAATTTTTCATTTGGGGCCGAGACTGACGTTCCCTGAAAATTTCAGGGAGATCGGCTGTCTAGTTCTCGAGATCGAAAATTATTAATAGATAGATAGATAGATAATAGATAGATAGATAGAAACCGACAGATCAGAAAAAAAGTTTTCATAATGATGAGAAAAATAGAAACATCGAATCCCATAGAGAAATGTCATTTTCAAACCTCGATATCTCAGCCAATTTTCAACCGATTTTGATGAGTCTGGGCTCGTTGGAAAGCTGCTGCGACGGCGGTTTTTTTAAAATTAATTTAAAGGGGGAGGAGGGAGGGAAAAAACTCAAAATTTTGACTTATATGGCTCCTTGTCCCAATGGTTTTTGTATGGAGTTTTTTGGGTTTGTGGACGTATTTTTTGAGGTGTGGGGACTGCGTCACGCCCTCCGCTAGCGCTGCGGGCATAAGAGAAACTATTATAACGCTGCATATATGCAACGTTACAATAGTTCCACTTGTAGAAGGAAAGTGGAACTCGAGGTGGAACTATTGTAACGTTGCATACATGCGGCGTGAAGAAAGTTCCACGTATTTTTTAAAGCGTGTAAGTGGAACTAAAAGAGTGGTACTATTGTACCGCTGGTTGAAAATGTTTTAATATTGAAAAATCTTTGGAGTTTTTCTTTAAGAGAATCAGTGTGTAAAATGCAAAATGTACGACATTTTTAGCGAAAAAATGTTAACAATATCCGAAGCTTTTTAAGTGAAAAAGTCTAAAATTAGTAAAGTTTTTTAAAAAAAAGAAAAGAATTGGAAATTGTGGGAAGAATGCCAGTGCTTTTGTGGAATACTATCCACAATCCACAATTCATTAAGGAATTAGTTTAATGTTTGTCCATATGAAATCATGGATGGGACCACTAGAGAGAGGCGTAAATTCAGCTATGAAAAATAACATTGGTGTCACTGCTTGAGATTCCGTGGCAAGACACGATCAATATAACACTATTTCTTTCATAATTTTCCTAAATGTCGTCTTTGCCTCGGAAATTGGACAACAATATTTATAAAAAAATTATTCCATAAAACACTCTGAATGTACAAACCGTTTGAAATCTTTCGACCATAAATACCGGCACACCTGTATTTCTTACTAATGACTAATCCTTTCTACGTTTAATCCCTAAAAAGCGATAAAATTACGATAACGATACACCGGTAACACTACAAAAACAACAACAGAGTACTACATCATTGATTGAAAATTGATGCCCTGCCTTCCCGAACATATTTTATAAATTCTATCTATATATACGATGACGCAAACTGAAACTACCTCCCAAACAAAACAGTGAACGTATGGTTACGCGGCGAGTGTAACGTTATATAAGTCAATGAAAAAAGTCGGCGTAACATATTTGCGTTGGCCTTCATCACGAGTTAAAGATTACATATAATTTTTTTTTCTTAATTTTTCCTGTAGATATGTGGTGCCGTTTCTACCGCGTAATACATTTTTATTTATTTCCAGAAATCTATTTTGAATCGACGCAAAGAAAAGACTTAACACATCTGAAATACTTTGAGTCAATACATTATACTTTTGGCATTGTCACAGTCACGGCTTTTGCTTTTATGAATGCGAAAACGATAGATAAGATTTTTTTTTGTATTTTCGTCGTCGATTCTTTGCCAGTCGAAACCAATTCTTATCGAAATGTATGTGTAACCCAGATAGTGGTTAAAACACTCCTCGCACAAAATTTTAATTTATAAAATTCAAATGAAATCAATTGTTCAAAGGTTAATTATCTCGCATCGGGCATAATATCGTTTCATTCTCAATTTGAATATTCATAAATGCATGACTATTAAGGCCAATAAATGAAAACGAAATTGTTTCAAGTCGCTAAACGAATCGCAGACGTAAGTTTGCTGTCGAACAAACGGTTAGATAATAATATTTTAATCACAACACATTTATTTTTGATTTATGTCCTGTGCACGAACACTAGGTCGTTGAATATTATGTCTTGTAACTTGGAAATGATAACACCAATAAGTCACTACCAATAGCCTTAGGCTGTTAGTAGGATTCTATGGCGTGATTTATTGACATGGTGTGACAATGATGACATAATTTACGCGTGTTAATAATTTCAGTTCTATTATCAGTCAGTCTTGATAAACTGACTTCAGCATGTGTTTAATGGAATGGCAGATTGAATACTACGTGTTTGGAAGAACTATTGTATGTTTGTAGAAAGCATTACTAACATAATATCATGACTGCAATAATATAGCGTTGATTGCTGTAAATATATTGTTATTATCAACAAAGTGTATGGTAGCTGTCTGTAAACATGTCAAAAATGTGTTTAATTCTCTTTCCTATCAGTATTTAAATTGTTAACATGTAGCTATATACCATAAAAGAGATGAGTCGCCCTGCATTAGTCTTAGGCCTTTGACCTTAGTCTAGAACGTTCAGCGATTCAGACGAAAACAAAAGTGAAACAATCGATCATATTTTTCAAAATTTGATATGCTACTGAGATAAGAGTAACAATGGATTCTTTTGTCAGCAAATTGGTGTTCTGTTGATGCTGATTCAAACTGAGAAAAACAGAACATTTCAAAGAGTCATGAGCGCCTACGCATTCAGATGTTGTTTTAAGCTGTTGCCGTACTTTCTCATTTAGTTGCGCCAGGGTGTCAGGGAAATCCTGAAACTTTTTTCTCTAAAATGTAATTCTCACCAACTTTGCCTTAAAAAGCAAACTTACTGCCATAGTTTTATAGATATGCACCATTCCTCTCAATTCTAGAAGTGGCTTTATCCTTTCATTTTTCCCTAAACCCCTGAAACACTGGTTCTCTAAAATTTAATTCCCTACAATTTTGCCTTTAGAAGCAACGTTCTACTGACAAAGCTCTAGAGATGTGAGTCATCCCTCCCAATTCTAGAAGCGGTTATATCCCAGGATTGGGTCATTTTTCCCTTAGACTCTGAAGCACGTGTTCGCTAAAATTTTATTCTCTACAATCTTACCTTTGGAAGCAACGTTCTAACTGTCATAGTTCTGGAGATATGAGTCATCCCTCCCAATTCTAGAAGTGGTCATATCCCAGGATTGGGTCATTTTTCCCTTAAATCCTGAAGCACGTGTTCTCTAAAATTTTATTCTCTACAATCTTACCTTTAGAAGCAACGTTCTAACTGCATAGGCATGCCATAGGTCTAGAGATATGAGTCACCCCTCCCAAATCTTTTCCCGGGATTTTTTAATTTTTCCCTAAAACCCTGAAACACGTGTTCTCTAAAATTTTGTTCTCTACAACTTTGCCTTTGAAAGCAACTTTCTAACTTTCACAGTTCCCGAGATATAGGTCATCCCTCCCAATTTTAGAAGTGATCATATCCCGGGATTGGACGATTTTCGATAAAACCCCTGAAACACGCGTTCTCTAAAATTTTATTCTGTAAAACTTTGCCTTTGACCTCAAATCTCCAAATTGCATAGTTAAGCAAATATAGACGAAAAGCCTTGTGTTTTCCACTGCCTAGACCATTTATTCTTTTATTCCATTTATTCCCAAAATTGTTTTTGCTGTTTTTGCGAAATATCTGAACCAAACGCATCACAAGTTAGACAAATAAGTTCAAAAAAAGGTTTGCACAAATTATAAAGCATTTAAACCATCTTGAGATTAAATTTTATTTTTTTTTTGAATTATTTATTCCATTTTTCAACAAAAATTCTTTGAAGTTTTCAAAAGTGGGTTTTTCACTTTTTGACACATTAGTATGGTTTGTTGTATGCGTTGCCATCAAAATCAAGTCTATTTGAGGTTTTGACGAATTTGAAAAAATTATCATTTATTCCATTTATTCCAATATTTATTCCATTTATTTCCATTTATTCCATAAGCCGCAGAAGTGCGTCACCCCTCGGCCTAGACCCCTCACCCGATTTTCACAAAAATTGTTTGCCTGTTTTGTGAGATCAAACTCTTTCATTTGACACCGAAATAAACAATTTCCGTGCTATACTTGCTGAGATATTTGCGAAAAAGTTGCACCAACCCTCGAAAACCCACGTTTTTAGACACTTTTTCGACTGTATCTCCGGAAATACTTGATCGATTTTGCTCAGCTTGTTACAACAAAGTTGATTGTGGTTGATACACGTATAGAACCCTTTTTGTACTTCCTAAGGGTCGAATAAACGCCATGTTAGGACTTTAACTAGCGGTTAACTTATAGTTTTTTATTTGCGAAATAAAAGTTATTTCTGTACAACTTTTTCCGATTAGTCGCCTCAGATGTTTTTCCACCGCGCTCAAGTCTGCATATAGAGTTGAACATTGGACGATCAGACCATCTCGTTGGCGGGTAAGATTCTATAAATTTTCTCTCAAGTGAAATCACAGAGTTTTGAAAATTCGGAAGTTTTTTTGTAATTTTTATATGAAAGCTTCACTTTCCTTATCAAAAAAGAATTAGTCATTCAAACCCACACAGTATGGACGGCCACTTACACACACACAGTACGGACGCTCAATTCTCAGATTTTTTTTTCATTATTTCTGGGTTATCGTTACGACTGTTATAATTTTTTTGTTCAGAGTCCAAATACAAATATAAATCTTCGTTGTATTTACTAACAAGTAGTTCCTCCACGTGTGTAGATTTCCAAATAGATTTAGATTAGAAAAAAGTAGATGGTTGCGACGACCCCGTACGATTACGAACACAAAATCACTCCAAATTATGTTTACCCTAGATCAATCTAAAGTTGAAAAGTTTTACCGGCTCTTTAAAAAAAACCCATTTTTTATCACTGTTTTAGATTCCGGCCTTCGACTGATTTTGCTCTTCTTATAGAACTTGATTTCAATTCTTTTTTTCAGTGAAAAAAAGTTTCTTGCAATTGCGTGCACACTCACTAGCCTCTCGTGCTTTGTGCGGAATTAAAAAACTTGTATAAATAGACATCCTTGAATTTATTACACGGTTGTATTTCTGTCTACTAAAACGTGTAGTTTGTTGAATGGTTGGACACATTATGCTGTGACTGCCACATGTATTTTATTTTTTGCACAGAAATTGGAATGACATTTAACAGTTTTCTTCCCTTTTAATGTCGTTATACTCAGTTGTTAACATCACAACAAAAACCCTTTTTAAAAGGGAAACGTGACGTAAGTCCTCGTTCCTTCTTCCAAAACAACTGATATCAATTGGCGTGACGCTTACAGCTTTGAAACGCAAAAAATCTTTCAAAATATTTTCACATTTGATTAAAAAAATGCGTCACAAATGCCGGATTCACCAATGTCGGACCTACCAATGTAATAATTTTTCTACGCTTTCAGCTTTCACAGCGCAAAAATTTTACTTTATTTTTGTACAGGAAATCAAATTTTTGCGTATGAAAGCTGAAAGCGTAGAAAAATTATTACATTGATGGGTCCGGCATTTGTGACGCATTTTTTTAATCAAAAATGAAAACATTCAAAAAAAAAAATTGCGTTTCAAAGCTGTAAGCGTTACCCCAATTGATATTAGTTGTTTTGGAAGAAGGTACGAGGACTTGCGTCACGTTTCCCTTGTAAAAGGGGTCTTTGTTGTGATATCAGTAGTTTTAAAAGAAAAGAGGAAACAAATTTCCGAGAAAAATTTCCGGTGAAAAAAAATTTCCGGTGAGAAATATTTTCAGCGAAAAAAAATTTCCGGCGAAAAAAAAGTTTTCAGCGAAAAAAATTTCCTTTGACACGAAGCATCTATCTTCAACAAAAAAAATTTAAAGAAAATAAATTTTCCCCCTAAATCCGTTTGATACCACCGTCGCCGTCGGCTATTTTGTTGGTCACACTACACACTTAAGTCGGTTTTCATACAAGTGCTTCTGGAACTAACTAACTAACTAACTAATCCACTAACTAACCCACCAACTAACACCCACTAACTAACTCTCTAACTAACTAGGATGTTTCCATTAACTTTGGCTTCTATGAAATAGCACATTTTGTATGGAAAATGACGATTTTCTAAAGGTCATATCTTCGGATCCACTGGACCGATTTTAATGAGTAAAATGTCGATTTCAATCAAAATTTTACGTAGAATCCGAAAAAGAAGTTGAGGGGGGGGGGGGGGGGGGGGAACGACGCAAGGGAAAAAAGTCAAAACTTAGCTGCATATATGGTTCCGCCGTCTACGAAAAAAAATTTTCCTAATTTTTTGATCATGTGGGTCTTCAATTGTAAGTAAAGGAACAACCAGCCGCGCTAGTTTCGTTCGAAAGTCTTAAGTCGTATTTAAAGTTAGTTACCTAAGAGTTTTTGGTTTGGAAACCAAACCAAAGAGTTAATCACGAGATCTCTGGAGTCCACTTCTGCATCTGAGTGGAATCAACAATCTGAATGTTTCAGACTGTAGCCAAAAGAACAAATAAGCACAGGCCCGTAGCCAGCCCCCCCCCCCCCACCAAATTGATAAAATTATATGAAATTTTGAGAAAATTCTCTTTATTTCGCGCATTTCACATTAATACAGTCGTATTTTTGGTAAAGGGTTTTCGTTAAACAGGGTCGCCGATAAAAGGTGTTTTGTATTTCACCGGCACCTCCCCCCCCTAAATAATTTGCCGTCATACAGAACTTTTGTTTATTTCCCAGCTTTTTAGGAAGCACACACGACTCTGCTTCGTTTTTTAGACAGAACCGGCGTCAGAAATCGCGAGCGGAGCGAGCGAAAAAATTTTGTCACAAATTTTTAACAAATTTAGTATTATTCATGGCGTTTCCATTTTTCCAAAATAATCTCATTACTTATTTTCAGATGAAATTATCTTCTTCTTGGTTCGTTTATCTCACAAAATGTGAGTTAAATGTGCGAAGTTCCTCTCCGTCTAAAATAGATACAGCAACGGTTTTTTAAAAACAAGCTACACTAAGTTTTGACAATAGAATTTGTCCTTCACTTCCCATATTTTCCTGAAATCGGTCACACTATTTATAAGAAAATTTGCTAAATTTTTGCCGCAGGTTTTGTTAGCAGCTAGCATACAGCTTCTGTTATAACGCTGCAGGGAATACAATTTTTTGAGTACTATTCTTATGCGAGAGAAACAAAAACTTTAGTTTGAGTGGGTGGTGAATGTTATGTTTAAAATTAGCGCCGCAGTGTCAAAAGTTTTTTCTTGCAATGAAGAACCGAAAATCTATTTCAATTACGAAACGGAAACATTGAAATGAGAGTGGAGAAGAAAAGAATGATTGCGCCGCAGGCGAAAATTTCTAGTATTGAAAACGATCATGACGTCAAGATTTATATTTTTTCGCAAAATTTGCAACATTTCAGTTTCGCCAGGGGGGCTTTGAAGACGCTAAGGGGGGGCTCAGCCCCCCCCCCCCCTAGATACGGGCCTGAATAAGCATCTCCGAGGTCTGCGAACGAAGGTCAATTCCTTCAAAAAATGTTCGCCTCAAAACCTAAGTGAGTTTTTGGGCCAAACCTTTTTCAACCAGATTTCAGCTGCCCTCTATATCGCAAGCTTTTGAACTCGAGGAGACCTTCATTAAGTGGAGTGTTCTGATTATTTCAGACTGTAGTCTAAAGAGCAACTTATACCTAGAAACTGTTGTCTAGATCGACTTTCTTCTGTCAACCATGGAAAAAATGCAGACAGAGGCATATTTCGCATTTTTGGCCCTCTTAATCCTCAATTTTTGCAATTGTAGATATTTGAACTTGTTTTTAAAATTAATTATAGGCTAAACTTCGGTCTTATCACCGTAACTATGTTCGTGTCCATGTGGATTTCGAACACTGCAGCCGTGGCAATGATGTGTCCGATCATGCAAGCCGTGTTGGAAGAACTTCAATCGGTTTGTTGAACTTGTTGCATTTAATTATTTTCAAACTAAACATCACGCATTGCAGCAAGGGTTGTGTAAAATGTACGAAGATGACGAACCAGGAACCGAAGAAGAAGGCATGTTGAAAGAGAAACAAAACGAAGAACCTCCACGACCGACCAAAGTCACAATTTGTTATTTTGTCGGCGCTGCATACGCCGCTACACTCGGAGGTTGTGGTACAATTGTAGGCTCTGGAACAAATTTAACGTTCAAAGGAATTTACGAACAATATTTTCCACTTGGTCCTGGTCTGGACTTCCCAAAATGGATGTTTTATAACGTACCCGGTAAGTGTATCGGTGTATAATGTCAAAGCAATTGTGAGAGTAATTTGTCTTCAGGCATGTTGGTATACACATTCCTAACATGGGCGTATTTACAATGGCTGTACATGGGTTTGTTCAGACCAAACAGCAAAGAAGCTAAGGAATCGCGATTGACTCCGGAAGGTGAACGTGTTGCCAGATCGGTCATTGAAGGAAAGTACAGGGAACTGGGACCAATGTCCGCTCATGAGAAATGGGTGGCCTTTTTGTTCATCCTTGCGGTTGTTTTGTTCTTCACCCGGGCGCCAGGATTTATGACTGGATGGGCCGAACTTTTGACTAAGACGAAAATTAAGGACGCTACTCCTGCCATTTTCATTGTCATTGTGTTGTTCATGATTCCGGCAAATTGGGGATGTCTGAACTTTTTCAGCAGCAAGCCGTGTACGAATTTTCATTTTAAAATTTTGTCATTTGTTGTAATTCAAATACCTTGCAGCGAAACTACCAACTCAACCGTCACAAGGACTTATCACATGGAAGTACATAAACGCCAAAGTGCCATGGAGTTTGATTTTCTTATTGGGTGGTGGTTTTGCGTTAGCTGAAGGTGGTAAACGGTCCGGCATGTCGGCTATGTTGGGAAATAAGTTAGCTGGCCTTAAAGATCTTCATCCAATGTTGTTGTTACTCATTGTTTGCTTAACTGCACAATTCCTAACAGAATTCACATCAAACGTAGCCATCGCCAACATAATGTTACCGGTACTAGCCGAAATGTCGGTTGTAACTGAAATGCATCCGCTGTTTCTTATGTTCCCGGCAGCTCTGTCATGTTGTATGGCTTTCCACACGCCAGTGGGAACTCCTCCTAATGCTATTGTTGCTGGCGTTGCGAACATTCGCACAAAGGATATGGTAATTCAAAGTCATTTCGATTTTCCAATGGTAAAGGTCATAAAAATTGAATTTTGCAGGGAATTGCAGGAATCGGCCCATCAATTTTCACTTTACTTGTAGTTTGGCTAACATTTCCGACCTGGGGTGCAATTGTATATCCAGATTTGAACACTTTCCCCGAATGGGCTAGACAAATAAAAACGACAACAACAACGGTCGCACCAATTGTGAATGCAACAATCGCACCAATTGTGAATGCAACAATCGCTGCTATTATAAAGCCGTAAATTAAGCCTCGCATCTGTAAAACATTTGGAAAATATGATAAGATTACTTTGAATTCATTTGTTGGAGCCATTCGTCATGGATTTTTATAAAAAAATTTCGTTTATTGTTTCAAATCAGGGCTTTTTATTCAGAATTTGGGAAATTAAGAAGGAAAAATTAAAGTATATTCGTAACAAAGGTTTTTTTTCAGTTATTTTTTTAAAACGTTTTTAAAAATTTTTAATTCTCAGTAAAAGCGACGACGGCTTTCTATCGAATCGTACTTCGAATGATGAAAAAATGTAGTTAATTGAGATAATTAGATGTTAACAGGTTGCACAATCAAAATAGCAATAAGAAGCTTTTATTTTCATTTAAAAATAATAAATTAAAAAAAATATATTTATTTTTACCTTTAATTTAGTGCAATGTTTTGTTCAAACAGGTAAGGAGAGATTTCGAATTAATTTTTACAATTCATGACGAAAAACGAGAAAATGTTCTCCTAAAAATGTCAATGTTAATGTCAATGTTAAATCAAGCGCGAATTCTCTCCTATTTCACGAAAAAGCTAGCGAAAGTATGAGCTTACAAAAAAATGGGATCGTAGTAAACCTTCCAATAGAAAAAACGATTTTGTCCAATAAAAAAGTAATTTTTGCCCAATTAAAATAATAAATGTCAAATAAAAAAATAAAACTATTTTGTAAAAGGAAAATATATTTTTTATTGGTCATTCATTATTTTTATTGGAAAAAAATTATTTTTTTATTGGACATTTATTATTTTTATTGTAAGAAAATGATTTTTTTATTGAAAGGAATATAATAACCCAAACAAATGTCGGTTTATAACAATTAACAATTTTAAAAATTTACAGTCAACATTTTTCTTCATGTGATGACATTAGTCTTCTTACATTTCATCACTCGAGTAGTTTTGAAATGGATTTTTCCGTCAAGTGAATAATTTGGCTCGTAAAACACCAAATTAGAAATTACTAAAAATGATGTAATTTTGACGGACATGGACACGTGTTGTAAAAACGATGTCAGATGATGTGAAAATGATGGAGAATATTACGTTTTTTTAAATTAGCGAAAGAAACTGTGGATGCAAGCAGAATGGAAGGGTGAAAGATGTATAATTGATGTAAAAGTGATGGATAAATGATGTAAATATGTAAAATTACCCATTTTTGTTTTCACAACATTTCCGTCAAAGTTACATCAGTTTTAGACCATTTCTACATCATCAGCAAATTCTTTTCGTTATTTTTATTTTTGTGAAAAATATGATCAGAAAATGGTGAAAACTTTTTGACAAGAATGTCTGAATGGTGTATACATATTTGAAGTCTTAAGAATTAAACACCAATACAATGTTTGTCCATCCTTATTCATTTTAAGAGGCTCATCACTCATCTAATTACGAATCGTATCAGAAACGTTTGTCATCTGAACAGCGATGGACACTTACATAAAGTTTGAGTGGTCTGGTCTGATTCGCATTACAAAAAATTGCATTTTCCTTCGCATTTTCTTAGTATAAAACTCAACTTGACCGTAATAAGTTGAACGAAATTCTAATTTAAATATTAATTTATGCAGATTATGCTTTGCGTAATGAATGAGTGTTGAGAAGAGCTAATTTCTGAAGAAAAAAAAAAATAGCAAAAAATGAAATAAACTTTTAGAAAATATTTTGTTTATAATTTAAATATTTTTTTGTCGAATTGTGTAGATATTAGAACATTAGTACTGTGTAGTTGCAGCGTAGAGCAGTGATAAAAAATATATATTTGAAATAGGTTGACCGCGAGGTGCTTACTACTTAAGGAAATAAAAAGAAGAAAAATTCAACAGGAAAATTGTGAAAAATACTTACTTTGCTGCCAAGAACATTTTTTAAAATCACATCCACTAAATTTTAATAGAAAAACTTTATTTTACGACCAAATAGAATTTGTAAATTAATAAAGAATAGAGACTCAATCTTCTGCGGAGTCTAAGTGACTCGTTACCGTTAACATAGTGAAACGAGTAGAAAGTCGAAAAATAAAGAATGCAAAACTAGGAGGACAATAATTACTTTTTATAAAGAATACAAAACAAGGAACAACAATTTAAATTTACAAAAAAAACTTACTCAGAAAACGATTTATAAAAACGAATGAAGTTTATAAGATTAAGCTGTAAAAAAGATGAATTTTTGAAATATATTTTGAAAGAGTTTACAAAATGTTAAAAAAAGTATTGAATTAATTTGAACAGAAATTTTCGTTTTTCTTTTTTATCTCCGACGATATTAATAGATTTTGACGAATTTTAATATCTGCAGTCATAAATGTGTCAAAAACTCTAGGCGATTTCAAGTTTTCTGAGATTTTTGATTCTAATGAACTTGTGACTCGTGCAAGACTACTTGCGTCATCTACTTATGAATCTTCAAAGTGGCTGCAGGTAGTCCCATCGAGTAATACAGGTTTGCTCTTAGATAACAATTTCGCGAGAATTGCTGCGGGTCTTCGTTTAGGTTCTCAACTTTGTGAGGAACATGAGTGCATTTGTGGCTTTATGGCTAAAAAGGACGGCTTGCATGGTTTGACTTGCAAGAAAATAGCAGGGATAATTTCTAGGCACGACGAAGTCAATAAAATTATTTCTCATGCATTTTCTTCTGCAGGATTCCCAAATACCGGGGCTTTCATATGAATCTGGACAGTCATAATATGCCGTTTCTTATCTGGACAGTCATAATATGCCGTCTCTTTTTACACGTAAGTTTATGAGCGAGAGAATTTAATGTAACTCTCCAGATTCATATGGAAAAAACACCGTATAATACAACCACCAGACATTTCTCGAGATGATGGCAAACAACCTGATGGTATGACCCTAATTCCGTGGAGTCAGGAGAAGTCTCTTCTCTGGGATGTGACTATTCGAGACACGTTAGCTTGAAGATTTCAATCGCTATTCAGAGAGGCAATGCGGCATGCATCCTAACAACATTAGGGAACAGTAGAGTAGATGAATTTTATTTATTGTAATTTGTTGTTGAAAAGATCGTTTTTTACAGGCTGCGCCAATGTGTGCAGTCTTTTTTTCGCTTTAAATAAATAATAAAAAAAAATTCATAGTCGCAGAACCAACGTCGGAACTCATCGCTTATGCTCCAAGTAACTGAAATCAATTATTATGAACAAAACCAAAGACCTGTGACATCAAAATGCTTTCATTTGACACCAACATGAGCAATTTCCGTGATATACTTGCAGAGATATTTGCGAAATAGCTTCGCCGACCCTCGAAAACCATGTTTTTGGTCACTTCCTCGACCATATCTCCGGAACCACTTCATCGATTTTGCTCATCCTCGAACTCGAATCAAGGGAAAAAAAGTTTAGGCTGATCGGTTGAGCCGTTTGGGAAAAAAAGTGGAGACGGACGGACAGACGGACATTTTTTTTATTGCTGATTCGTCATCTCTAGACAATAATAAATGCATCCCCCCAACTGCCACCTCGATCTACCCCATGTTACAATAAAATTGTTTGTAGTAAACGTATAGGACCTTTGTACTTCGTACGGGTCTAAAAATCGCAAGAATTGAAGAAATGCCCAAATCCGTTGATCAATCTGACTTAAGTAATAACTGCTAGAGATATTACCTGAGTCTCCAAGGGGAACTCACTCATAACGCAAATAGCCCAGATGCATTAAAAAGCCTCACACAAACTACATATTCAACTCATACACGAAAATTTCAATTTTGGAGTTAACGTGGAAGTTTCATAGAGAGTTAGTTCCCAAAAGAGGCATGTGTAAATACTTTCTGATCATTCTGCCGTGAAACGCAAAAAAAACCTAGCGAGGAGAATTTGTGAGGGAAAATATACGAAAATCTCTCATCCGATAACGTCGCTAGGTTTTTTTTGCGTCGTACGGCACTGCCCTGAGATTTTCATATATTTTCTCTCACAAATTCTCGTCGCTAAGTTTTTATGCGTTGCACGGCAGGGCAGGTATGCTATAAAATTCGTGGATCGAACTGCCATCACTCTTTCCATTCACTGCCATACAACGCATAAAAAACTTAGCGACTTTTACAGATGAGAGATTTTCATATATTTTCTCTCACAAATTCTCCTTGGTAAGTTTTTTATGCGTTGCATGGCAGTCCATTTGATCTATCAATGTTGAACATGAGGCCATTGTCAACGAAAAGTGCGACATCATAAACTAAAGATTCTGCTCTCCAAATGTCAGAATTCTTAATTAAGTTAGTCTGCTTCAAATATCAAGTGTATAGAATGTGTTGCCATCTATTTTCGTTAAGAACGGTCTTACATGGGAGATTTCGACGAGAAAACGAATAAATTCAATGCCATCAATTTTGTGTGAATGTCCATGCATGTTGGTAAAGCACGCTAATGGTTTGGTGGGTTATCCCAAGCGGGTACATCTAAATCCGTTGTCGCAATAACTTGATCTCACGTACAATTGTGCGGAGTGAATAACCCTCTTCTTCTCTGATGCAAAGGGAAGATGGCGTTTTGTCTGCTGTTGAATCGATTGAGTTATCAGATTTTGTTCTCCCCTGGGGACAAAATAAACATTTCTCACCTGAACTATCACTTTCTTCCCACCGCACACACACAAACAACTTTCACTCTTGCTGGAATTCCACATTTTCACCAATGGGTTTTACAACACGCTACATTACGCAATGCGACACAAAGGGAGATCGGCTAAAACTTCTTCGAACGTCGAGTGTTAACGTACGATATTACGGACGGAAAAAAGATGATACACATCACAGCTGGAGTACCACAGGGATTCATATTGGGACCAACGCTGTGGAATGTAGTATAAGATGTAAGATGTGCTATGATGACCGCTTTTGCTGACGAACTGATCCTCACGGTTTCCGGAACGTCAAAGCTGGAGGTGGAAGTAATCACGACGAGGGCATTGGAATTGTCGAAAGCTGTATGACAACGGTAAAATCGAGATCATGCTTGTAATTGTGAAAAAACTGAGCAGATCGTAATGTACATTGACGGGAACGTGATCACATCCACTAGTAGATTAACATACCTTGGAGTCATGCTGTACGACCGCAGAAATTTAAAAAGTCAAGTGGATTGTGCGTGCGAAAAGGCAATTAAAACCAACACAACACCGGCCAGAATAATGTCGAATGGGTTTGGACCACGTATCACCATAAAGAGCCTCCTAACAAGTGTACCCGGTCGATGTTGAGCTGCGGGGAACCAGCGTGGATAGAGGCGCTGGATACGAAGAAGAGCTGGAGGAGGTTGAATAAAACCCAAAGGCTGTCAGGCATAAGGGTTTTAGTTATAGCCGGAACGATGCCCCTATGCATAACGCTGATGGAAGACAGCGAATGCCGCAGAACGAAGAAAAATTAGCAATTAAGAGCCGAATCACTGAGACAGTGGCAGCGAGAGTGGGACTCCACGGACAAAGGAAGGTGGACTTATAAACGCATTCCGAATGTAACGATATGGGTACATAGGAACCACAGTCAGGTTAACTTCCAGCTGACACAGTTCCTGTTGGATCATGGGTGCTTCAGAAAATACCTGCACAGGTGTGGATTCGCAGAGTCTCCTTTCTGAACGACGTGTGATAAAGAAGATGAAACTGCAGAGCACGTAATATTTGCCTGCTCCCGTTTCGAATAGGCCAGACATAAATGCCAACAACATAATTTCGGAGATGAATCGCGATAATGTGTGCGGATAATGTAATTGCAAAGATAATGGAGAAGCTGCAAAGTGCATGGAGAGATGATCAGCGAAGAGACGCAGTTGGCCGGAGAATAAGAGCGTAGGTGTGAAAGCGCAGCCCCTCCCCGAAGTAGCGCTGTGAGGCGTTTCCAGGGAGACAAGAGCATGGTGACCAAGGAAGGAGGTTTTAGTTGGTTGGTAAGTCATCGAAAGATTGAATCTAATACTACCTTGGTCCAGGAGGAACAGGTGCCTATGAAGGTTTCCTCACCTTTGCAAAAAAAGCGAAGTGTTAGATTTTATATTTCGCAACACAGCGATCAAGCGTAAGCAAGTTTGGTCATGGTTCAAACACTACACTGCTACATGTACTACTAAGTGGACACTCTTAACAATTTCGCATCCGTTGGCTGTAGATTGCGTCACTAGTTTTACGCATGTCCGTATTCAGCTATCAACGCATGGATGACGCCACTTGAGAAAGAGGAGTAGTTCTAAGCTGAGACGTTAATTCAGCTATGAAAAAAGCGTAGGCTTGAGGTTCGGTGACAACACACGCACATGACACGGTCTATTATTGTAACACCATAAACTCTTCTGCACTTCAGCTCAAAAAATTAGGAGAGCTGCGAAAGGATAATGTTGTGAAGTTTTGTGCTACACAGCCAACTACTCAGGCAGACATTCCCTCTTAAGTTTAAATGTCGGAATGAGCGTCGAGTCATTTTATCATCAAACTCATTCAACGGAATGTCACTGTCATATATCTGTCATCGAAAGACATAAAAACAAACCAACACAACAAGTTTGTGTGCGAAGTATAAACAAAAAAAAATTGAATTTTTGAAGAGTTAAAACAAAAACCTAAATAAAATGCTAGCAAGTAATCGAACCGTTGTGCCTAATTTGAAATATTCAAAGCCACTGTATGCACAACTCGTGATTGGTCCACCAGGTTCCGGTAAGACAACATATTGCCATAATATGAATGAATTTCTCAAGAAACTTGATCGCAAAACAACTATTGTTAACTTGGATCCGGCTAATGAACAAATGATGTACGAACCGTCCATAGACATTATGAAATTAGTAACAGTGGAAGATGTCATGGAACACTATCATTTAGGACCAAACGGTGCATTAATGTACTGTATGGAATTATTGGAACAAAATTTCGACTGGCTGTTGGAGCAATTGAAATCATCACCATTCAACTACTTTTTGTTTGATTGTCCCGGTCAAGTGGAGTTGTACACACATCATCGATCAATGGCAAACATCTTTAGCAAATTGGAATCGTTGGGCTATCACCTTTGTACGGTACATTTGATCGATTCACACTACTGCTCCGAACCAGCGAAGTTTATTTCCACTTTAATGTTGTCGTTAAACACAATGCTACAGATGGAACTCCCCCACGTGAACGTATTAAGCAAAGCCGATCTTCTTAAGCAGTACGAATCAAAGCTGCATTTCAATTTGGACTTTTACATGGACGTACTGGATTTGGGCAATTTGCTGCAGCTGTTGGATGATGAGCCAGGAATGAAAAAGTACGCTAAGCTGAATGCAGCCATTGTTTCGATGATTGAGGACTACAGTTTGGTTTCGTTCCAACCACTCGACTGCAGCAGCGATGACAGTTTATTGCGTCTCAAAAATGTAATCGATAAGACGAATGGATATGTGTACGGTGCTGCTGAAGAGAAAAGCATCAACACACTTCTGGCTTGTGCAGTCGGTGCAGAGACACAAAATGAACGGAGTAAAAAGGATGTTGATCCTTACGTGTAGATTGGCTCAATAAATATTTTAGGAATTGTTTTGTATAAATTCTGTTTATCACAAGCGGGCTATGGCCATTCTCCCCATTCCTTTTATCTTTAATCGACCCATTGGTCACAAAAATTAATTATAAATTCAATGTGTTGATGTGAAACTTTGCAACTCAACAATCTATATCAATCGGAATCGCTGCCAAAGACTTCAATTGTGACAAAGATATCGACCAAAATATAACGTCGTTTTGGGTCAGGAAGTCTTTATTTATGGTCGGTCCCAGAAAGTTGGTTCAGAGACATAAGAGTTTCTGAAAATAAAAATCTGAAACTCTCGCAAAACGATTAGGCTTCGAATGTTTGATTCTTCTCTGCTGAAAAGGTTCAGTTGTTTCTGTCAACAGTTTGATGTTCGTAGATTTGGTCATATATGAAACAAGACAGATGAGCTCTTCAGAGCGCTGGCGGGAGAACCAAATTTGAATTGAAAAATCTTTTGTAGGTCTTTTTGGAATCTGGGCGATCCGAAAACCTTATTTCCTACAATTTATCCCTGTAAAAAATTTAAGCAAAAATTAAAGCCTAAAAAATATCCGCCCTAATGTCGAGGCAGTTCCGAAGAAAGAAGTTTTCTCAAGTCAATTCCATAACCCAACAACAAATATTGTCTGGGCTCAAAAACGCCAATAATAAATTGATTTATTTTTTTGAAAGAAAATTGTCGGTGGGGAAAATCAAAAACTTCATTTTTTTCAATTTTTGTACTTTAATGCGTCGTCAGTGCCACCTATTTTGCCCAATGTTTACAAATTTATTTATGGAGTGACTTTTGGCACGCGGTGCCATTAGCCAGTCCTCATTGGGGTATACTATTGGCACTCGAGTCAGTCCATACTGGCTGATGCTATCTAATTTTACGTTAGAAAAAAAATATTTTGGTAACAACCAGGGCCGTATTTAGGGAAGGGCGAGGGGCCCCCCATGAGATTTTTCCGCCCCCCCCTGAGGTTTGAGACTACCTCTGAATCACAGCAAAATGTCTTCATATTTAATGAAATTAATGAGAAAGATTTTAGCGCGCTCTATGGGTCCATAGAACCAGTAAATCAATTTTCATCAACTTTTTTTAGTTAGTTTTTTGAGATCCAAATCTTTCATTCCAAACCTTGAAAAGCAATTCCCATTCGTCGGAGATATAAGCAAAAACGTTCCTATGACCTTCAAGAAACATGGTTTTGACAACTTATTCGATCGTAACTTCGAAAGTTCTTGACCGATTTTGCCCATCTTCAATCTCAACATTCCCTTTGAAGCTACTTTTTAGGCAGACTTGATTAAAGTAGAGGAACGGAAGTAAATCCTTCGGGCCCGTGCCAGAAAAGGTGGCCCGAGCGGCCAATTTAGGGGCCCATCCTATGGCTGAAAAAAAGAAAAAACGGATCCAAATTTTCAAAATTTCAAACGCCTTGATTTAGTAAACAAAACTAGTTAAAAGCCTAAATATTTTCGCTTACGGCGTTAAACAAATACCAAATCTATCAATTATTGAAATTCTTACTTGTAAGAAGTCCTTCAACCAAAAACTTTCGCCTGTGACAATTAAGTCGTTCTTCGATTTACCAAAAGAACAATAGAATAATAATAGTAATAATCTGCCTCTAAAACCCATGAAGGGTTAGAGGCTAGATTACTAGTTTAGCTAATTATTATGACTCGTTTTTGAGATCTTTTCATTACCAGAAATTTTTTTAGTGTGCCAGTGGTAAGCTGTGCGACAAACCCAGTGCCATCTATGAGATGTGCTAGGAGCGAAAACTAGTAGGAGTAGAATACCTTCACCTCCCAACAATGCCTTCCACCGGTAAGCCGTACGATGGCGCTACATTCAACTTCACTTGTCTTGAACCGATTAAGTCAACTTTGTTTTGTTTACAAATCTAACAATCGGAACAAATCTGTCCGCGGTTGAGTTTTGAACCAACACAGGCAACTCAATTTCATAGTAGCAAGCATACGTGTTAACCACTACGCTATTGAGAGAGCAGTTGAAAATTTTTACCCGATGCGGCTATGGAGCAATTTTTTCGAATTACCTAAAAAACGAGGAAAAGCAGTCCAAAGTTTTTGCGTACGGCGCTTAATTTTAAATTTTGAAAGATCTGGGCATGACTGACAATTTGTGGAAGAAACATTTTTCGATTTGAGTCTAAAAAAGAGTCTTTGTTAGGGCCCTACGTGTTTTTTGTACATAACTTGAGTTAATCTCTTCCGATTTTCAGAAACTTTTTTTTTGTTTGAAAGATCTCGGCACGGCCGACAACTTATAGAAGAATTTTTGCCTGTGCTTAGGGCTCAAGTGGGCCTCATGTCGGTCCTAAGGTCGGTCCTAACATAAAAAAATGTTTTTTGCTATGTTGCAGAGCAAATTGAGGGAAACATTTTTGTCTATGGAAGTATGTATCCGATACCTCTATTTAAGGCCCTAGGTCAGTACTAAGGTCGGCCCTAGCCCAAAAAATAGTTTTTTGCTATGTTGTAGACAAAATTGAGGAGAACATTTTTCTCTATTTGGATGTCAATTTTGTGCGTTCGGAGAATTTTTTTACGCCGTTACTTCGGACGGGTTTTTCAAAATTGCCCTACGGGCAATTTCCAATACAGTCTAATGTGAACTCAATATTTACTTAAATACGTTCCAGTCTTTTCGTAACATCTACTCTGTTTGCCGCATCTATTCTGATACGTACGGGTCCCTTCTATGTTTTTCTCACTTGTTGCTAAGAAAAAGTGGTTAAGTGAAAAATTTAATTGCCTCCGCATTTACTTTTTGATAACTTTCAATTTCTTCTTTTAAGTTTCGCAAAGTGAATATGGAACGGTCAGAGGAAATTGAGATACTCAGATCGCACCGATTCGAAGATAAGGAAAATGTGAAGCAAGCGGTAGAACATTGCGATACAATCACTCCGGCATTCGGTCAATCTACACCGGTATTTGGAGCATCAACTTGTGAGTCGATTTCGTTTCACGAAAATCCATTTTTTCCATATCGTTTAAGAAATGTAAACAATAAATGGAATGTTGAAAGGTTTTGGTCAGCCGTCAGCTGCTCCAGCATTCGGCCCAACTGGATTCGGAACGAACACTGCTTCGACATCAGTGCCGCAGTTTGGCTTCGGAGCGCAGACTACTTCATCAACTGCATTCGGAGCACCAGGCAGTCAACCACCAACATTCGGTAAAGGATTTTCCGGATTCGGAGCTCAACCAGGTAATTCGAGTTATTTACCGACAGTTCGATGAAAATTCAAATTTTCATTTCGTTCCGTCAGCTTCATAAGCACCATCATTCGGAACTGGTGTCAACACATTCGGTGCAGGCGGCTTTAATGGTGAACTTAACAGAATAACGTCATCTGCGCCATTGTTCGGTGGATTCGGAAGCACATCGACGACATCTGGATTATCCAGTTGATTTGGAACATATGGAAAACCAGCAGCCGCACCTGCATTCGGTTCGACATTCGGTCAACCACAGCAGCAACAACAACAGATTCCACAACAATTGAATCCAGGCGGATGTGTCGTCGATATTCGGTGGCGAACGTGACACGGTGATAGCGAGATGGAATTATTTGCAAGCAATGTGGGGCACAGGAAAATTTTTCTACAATCAAAATGCGGCTCCAATCGAAATGACGCCACTGTGGGCTACAATGGGGTGTACAGTAAAATGCCTGGCGAGGACAACAAAATGGGACACGTATCGTTGGTGTTTAAAAAACCGGTGAATCAAGTTAAATACAATCAGCCGCAAATTGTCAACCAAATGAATCAAGTCTTGGGCAATAAACCGACGCTCATCGTTAACATTGACAGCATCGTTCCATTGACGGAGAATGACTGTCGTCAGCTGGTGATTTTTGTTGAAGAGAAATCGCAAATATCCAACGAAACGAAGCGAATTCTGGCCACTGAATTGTGTAATTTTCTCA
>WJQU01002442.1:0-25000 GCA_029228625.1 Pseudolycoriella hygida | reverse complement strand
GGGAAGCAGCTGATAGAAGAATGGGACACACAGGAATCTTAGTCGATTTGATTAAAGAGCTCAAGGAAACTGAGATGCCTAGTTACTATATGGAAACAGTTTTCCGGTTCGAAGGGAAATATGAGACGGTAGTTCCAACCAGGGCAGAGTGGGTGAATGGAAGGTGTCCAAAGGTTGGAAGTGTAACCGTATTTACAGACGGATCTAAAACTGAAGAAGGAACTGGATCAGGGATATACTGCGAAGAACAAGACATTCAAGTCTCTGTTCCTCTGGGATTTGAGGTAGTAGGTATCAGCGAATGTTGTCGCATTTTGTCGGGAAAAGGGCTGACAAATGAGAAAATAGTTATATGCACAGATTGTGAATCAGCAATTGAAGCCTTATCCTCGTCTAAATTGTCTGCTAGATCTGTGCTCAGATGTAGCGATGACCTGGAGACTCTTTCAGAAGACAACGAAGTTTTTCTGGTCTGGGTAACAGGTCATTTGAACATCGGAGGCAACAAAAAGGCTGACGAATTAGCAAGGAAAGGAAGCCAGGCGGGAATGATAGTGCCAGAACCGACGGTAGGTGTACAGGCCAAATATATAGCGAATCTTCTTAGAAGAAAAACTGAGAAGGAACACCAGATATTGTGGGAAAACCTTCAATCCTGCCGGCAATCTAAGGAACTTTTAGTAGAATGCAGGTGGATCACTACTAAATTTCTCCTTGGATTAGACAAGAAGAGGCTCAGGATGATGATAGGAATGCTTACGGGTCATAATAGTCCAAGATACCATTTAAATAAGATGGGACTTAGTGAAGATGTACCGGAAACGGCGAAGCAATCCCTCTGTCACTGTCCAGCGTTTTATAGACTTAGGGCGAAGCTTCTAGGAGATTTTTACATCACTCTTGAGGACTTTGGAAAATGACAACTACACGACGTGTTATCTTTCATAACGGATAGCAAGTGGCTGAATGCGCCATCATAACTGGAGCGACATCAGCATCATTCAGATCACAACCCACAAAACACCACCAACTGAACAATAGAAGTCATCATCATTTTTAAATATCATCACCACCTCACCAGCAACGACGACAATATCCCAAATAAATCGAAGAGCGCGACACAATGGGCCCAAAATGGAAGGCCTCAGTGTCATTTTTCACTTTACCTTTCTATTTTTCTTCTTATAAGCATCGAATTTTCTTTTTTATATTATAAAGATCCCTTTACTATTTATAAAAGAAGGAATTTAATCCAAACACCTCCTTCCCCTAGAATACGCCTCATTTTATATACGTTGAACTCTGCAAAGGATCTGATTTTACAGGCGGAACATTTACGTCTTCCAATTCTAACAGAACTTCACTCCGTTTAGCTGTGCTGCTATACAGGCTTTCTTCCCCTGTCGCAGGACAACCACAATTGTCAGACGTCTTGATATGCGAAAAGTACAAATAAGATAAGATTTCATTTAAAATCCTTTTTTCTATTAGCCAAAAATTAAATCTAAATAACTCAAAGCAAATTGTGTTCCATTTCCAACTAAAAATACTTTAGCGACACCTAATGCAACGTTAAAAACGTGTTTTGACAAGGTACATGACCTATCCAATTAAAACCGTATCGTGCTATGTGATGCACATTACGCTTCTATTTTTCAACAACGATCGCACTGAGGTCGAAGTACTCGTAAAAATAAAAATTTTACCAGTCGTAATATGAGTCATGTGCTTATTTGTTGACATCAGAAGTAAGACTCGTTTTCTGATCGACTTACTTGTTCGGTTAAAAAATCATTTATTTTTCCCGAATATAATTCATGCAATTTGTACGAAAGTTGAAAGGAATTGAGGTGGTGAAACAGTTCCATTTCTCATAAAAGGGTTGTGGAGAGTTCCCCTGCAGTAATCTGTTTCTTACCCCCCGAAAAAGGACAAAGAAATCTCCCCTGATTTTTTATACAGGAAAGTTGATTCAAGGCTAATTTCAAGCAACACAGTAAGAAACTGAATAAAAATGAGGATTTGAGTTTTTGAAATAATTTGTAATATTATTCTGTTGACAGGGCGGATAAGGGTTTTGGCGCCACGGTCTTTGTAAATTTTGTGCCACTTACGATCCAAATATTTTTAGATGTGTTAAAAAAATACTTACCTACATAGGACTCTGCACCAAATCCCCCCGACTGCGGGGGTTGCCTCCCCTCGATCCCGCTTTTTCTTTGCGCATTTTGTATCACGGCCCTCGGCGCTATTTTAACAGACTTTATGTTTAATTATGACCTATATATCCACTAGAAAATTGCTGAAAAATGAAATCGCTGACCCAAAAATGGATTAATTTCCTGACAAAAAAAAATTGCTGAACATAAAAAAATAATTTTGCTGGACGAAAAGAAATAAATTTGTTGTTGAAAAGATAAATTTGATGGCCAAAGCAATAAATTTGCTGGCTCAAAACAATAAATTTGCTGGCTCAAAGCAATAAATTTGCTGGAAAAAAACAAAAGTTTTGCTAGTGAAAAAGAATAAATTTGCTGGTTAAAGAATAATTTTACTGGTGTAAAAAATACATCCCATTTCTAAATTTTACTGCCTTAGGCGAAATGTTTCAAGTGAAAATTACTCTTTGTTCTAAATGAAATGAGTCGCAGCAGAGTTACTGTTTGTCCATAGGCTTATCGGTTGAAAAACCTATATGAACGTAAAAGAGTTACACCCAAAATTATGCGCCGCAGGCGAAATTTTTAAATATGATGGCCTTTTCGGCATTTTTGACGATCTATTCTGCCCCTTTCATGTTGAAAATCTTCCATATACAAACGTAATTTTAGACTTCATTTTCTGACATTCATAGCAAAGGTAGAAACTCTTGCATTATTGTTGTAGCAATGATTCGGGTCTGGACTTTACATTTTATAAATTTATATTCAGGGGCTATCCTATGACGTCCTATACTTAGGGGGGTGAGGGGTTCCACATGGAGTATGAGGTTGGCAATGAAACATTATCGTCAAATTTCGCAATAACGAATTCTGCGATAAAATCAAATATTTTGCTATTGTCGCAGTTGAAAATTGGAGTTTTGAGAAAATTATTTTTGCGATTGAGAGTTGTGATGAAATTGCTTCAGCTCTCAGTTCTCTCAATTTGATCTCAGTACCTGTCAAAAAATGTATCGAGAAATAAAATTGAGAGACTGCTACGATAAATTATTCTCATTATCTGTCAAACAAAATCGTCTTTATAAGCACTTGAAATTTGTACGAATTTGTACATTTCAATAATACCTGCGATTAAGAATAAAGTCGTATTTCGATACGTCGTTGCAAAAAGGTCGTTTTTCTGTTGAAACGCGTTTGTGGATTTCCGTCGAAAAAATTCCTTATCACTAATGACTGAAGATAAGTTTCGTAATGCCAACATAAGTAAAAACACTTGGCATTCTCTAATAAAAACATATGAAGGGACCCGTACGTATCAGAATAGATGTGGTAAACAGAGTTGATGTCGAAATGATGACATAGCGAAAAAACATTTTTTTGTTTAGGGTCGACCTTAGGACAGACCTGAGGTACACTTCAGCCCTTAGCACAGGCACCGGGTCCAAATTTGTTTTTGAATATAATTCGGTACTCGGTTACCTCTCAAATAGAAAAAGAATCAACAAAATCAGTTAGGATTTATCCAGTTTATGTAAGCAAAGAAGTTGGGCCCTAGTAGAAACTCATTTTCTTCCATAAAACGGGAGACATTCCTAGACCTTTCGATCAAAAAAAAACTTGAAATCGGAAGAGTTATGTATAAAAAACATATAGAGCGCTAGCATAGACTCGGTTTTAGTGCCGTAGTTAATTCCAAGGACTCAAATCCAAAAAAGTTTCTTCCATAAATTGTCTGCCCAGATCTTTCAAACAAGACCGCCAGTGCCTAGATTCAATCCTATAAACGATATTTCGATTACCTTTCAGGGAAAAAAAAAGTTTTTGAAAATCGGTTGAGTTTTACTCAAGTTATCGCGGTGACGGACGGACGGACGGACATTTTTTTTATTGTTGATTCGTCATCTAAGGACCATGATCGATGCTCCCCCCATCCTTTTCCCGGGCCGAGATTGGGGTGGTTACAAACGTTGTCGTAAACGCACAGGACCCCTTTTCGAAGAACTTAGTTCTTCATACTAGACCCGAATCAGATTTCATCAAAATAATGCGATTGTGTTCGTTTATGACAAGCAACTTTGTTACTAATCAGACTTCTTTACATCTGCTAATTCTAAAATTTTTACCTAATTAGCAATCGCAACTACCGCTATAATTATAGAAAACCCATTAACGTCAATACTTTGCGACTAATTAGCGAAGTGTATAATTACGAAATCCTACATTTAATTAATAGCTTTCATTCAAATATTTAAATTAATCGCATAGTTAATGCATAACTTAAGTGGTAGTATAAGTAAAGGAGTACTTTTTAGACAGACAAAAGTACGCAGCCAGTTTTTCAAATTCCAGTTTCATTCAAAACAAATATTGTGTTTTTTGTTCGCAAGAGAAAAAAAATCATGAAAATCAACGAAAGCGTGGTAACGATCAGTAAACTGCATCTTACTGTTCCACACACAAACTGCCACAATTTAATACACAAATTTCTAGTAAGTTTATAACAAAGGAATGTTTTTATCTCACAAAAATGGCAAATGGCATGACTTTCCAAATCAACAAAATACAAATTTAGAAGCACGTACGTAACGGACTATTGAAAAAAAAAACGATAAAACGTTAGTAAACGTGATATATATGTTTTCGCTTTCAAAAGAATGCTTCGGATATACGACACACATTGGAATGATCCTTGACTGAGAACTCGCAGGTCCCACCCGAGCATAATAGTATTTTATGTAGGGTACTATTTAAATGTCAAGTTAAAAATATTTATTTGTCAAGTTAAAAAAAGAAAATATTTTTTTGTCAAGTTGCAAACTTTTTACTACGCCCCGACAGAACACTATGTACAAGAAAAATATGTTTTGGTACACTCCTTAAAGCGGGTTAATAGGGAATAAGGGATAAAAATACATATTGTAAAAGGAAATGTCCAACTTGACAAAAATGAATTTTTAACTTGTGCCAATAAATAGTTCCCTTTTATGTATAATAGTATTTTATCGATATTTGAGGGAAAGATCGAGGCTTCCGAGATTTCCCCTCAAATGTGAATACGATGCTTTATTACATAAGCGAAAACAAGAAAACAGATGTGGGGGATGACAAGTTCTCCTGTGAGATATAAAAAAATCCAAAATTATGTAGAACATGTAGAACATTTATTTCAATTAGATTTCAAAGAATATATTACGCACCGAAAATATAGGATACATGCTGCGAGCATATATATGTGAATCCGGCTAAACATGCTCCTAATGCTGTAAATGGTCGTGATGTGTATTTCCATTCCTACCGCAAAATTCTTTTCAGTGCTGAGGGCGTTACTAGTAACCAGGGTTGTATTCGCTAACTAATTTTTTTAGCGGAGCTAACGCTAACGCTAATTGCAAAAAATATTAGCGAAACTAACGCTAATCGCTAATAATAAAAAAAATTAGCGCGCTAATAGCGGTCGCTATTAGCGGACGCTAATGTTCGCTAATTGTAACTAATTTTAAAATGATTTTGCGAACACTTCGACCGAAGTCGTAAATTTTGGGACAAGGTGTCACAGTTTAAAGAGACTTATGGCCCGTTCGACTCCTTGAACCATGAAGAGAAAAACGTTTTCTCAGTTTTCGAAATTGCACTTCGTTCCAAGGTGAGAGGCCGCGGAGTAGGTGCAGGTCAGAGGGTGTTAAAAATGGTTTATCTGCCCGATTCAGCCCGATTATGGTTCTCAGTATTGCAAAGATTTTCTTGCTTCGGAGCCTATGGTCACGGTGCACACCATCTGGAGCTATAGGCCATTTTAGTAGATTTTTTCGAGCGAATTTCGTCACTTGCAGCAACAGCCAACTGTGGAACCAAGAATATGGGTACTTAGTATAACTATACTGGTACCAGAATATGCAAAGTCTTCTTTGATTAAGGTTTGCTGCAAGGAGCGACTTTTCAGTTTTTCGTCATCAACGGGAAAGGAAAACTTCCTCATATACACAGCGAACCTCAATTAAACTTGAAAATTTATTATTTTCTGACAATTATACGTCCTCAAACGATACCCTACCTGAGAGATGAATAGTTGAATCCAAAAAGTGGTCATCTCCAACAGCGAATTATAAGTAAAATGAAGGTCGCAATTTCTATGTGAGTTTGTTGGGAGCAAAACCCGGTCTATTCTAATTATCAAAATGACGTTTTAAACGTCAAGCAAAAATTGTTTTTGGAAATATCCAAAACCTGTTCATTTTCGTCAATTCTATAAACCTAACAGAATTGAGGAAAAATAAAAGGTTTTTCGAAATTTCGAAAAAAAAAATTTGTTTGACGTTTAAAACGTCACTTTGACAGTTGGAATAGACCGTGTTTTGCTTTCAAAAAGCTCATGTGTGGTATTAATCATACCTCAACCTTTTCTTAAAAATTACAATAACACATAATATTTTAAGGAAAGAACGACAAAAGATTATATATATGTATAAAAATTGTGAGCTGTTGGAGATGACCCCTTTTTGCATTTAGCTATTCATATTTGGTTAAGAATTGCAATTTTGGCGATCATTTCAGCGTGGTAAAATCGGTCAACTCTTCCGCAGAGACATAGGCAAACACTATCATACTGAAAATGGTGGCCAAAACTGTTATTCCTAACCAAATATCTCATATAGCATATCGTAATAAATGGGACTTTCAGAAAAAAATGAATCTCCGATTGTCTCGGGTTACTTTGTGTTGTGTGGAGTCGAAACAGGCCTCAAATTGATGAAAAAAATAATTTTTTTACTGTGCGGGTCACCTAACTGGCCGCAGAAAAATTTCAGAAAATTCTTTTAACAATTGTCTCACAAGTTTGTGATTGTGATAATTTATAACATTTTAGCGATTAGCGAATAGCGAAATTTGGTCTCGCTAATTCTGGTTTTAGCGAGACGCTAGTCGCTATTAGCGGAGCATATTAGATTTTAGCTTCGCTATTAGCGAATACAACCCTGCTAGTAACTATATGACGAATTTTGCAATAAGACCGCTAGTAGTAAGGGGGCATTCATAAAGGATGTCACGTTTGCTATAAAAAATGAGTATCCATAAAAAGGTAATAACTCAGTCAGGACAGCAAATTCTGTTTATAGAAGGGGGGGGGTGTTTGGGGGGGTAGCCGGAGTACTATAAACAAAATCTCTGACCAGTTAGGAGATATGCACTTTGTGGAGTTTATAGCAAGCGTGACATCCTTTATGAATGACCCCTAACTGTATGATAAAAACGTAAACAAATATGGCTGACATCACGACCTATAATAGCACTGCGGAAGTTAGTCATTATATGAGGGATCAATTTCGGAAATGAGCCAATCTCAAGATGGTGTTTTTGAATAGTACATTGAACCTTAGACATGCACAACCATTAGAATAAATTGTGCATTTAACCTAAGGCGGGCACAATCATCAGAATTGATTGTGCAATGAACCTAAGGCAATTTATTCTAATGATTGTGCACGCCTTAGGTTGACTGAATAATTCACTCTAATGATTGTGCATGCCTTAGGTTCAATATAAAATTGACTCTAATGATTGTCCATTACATTAGGTTAAATGCACAATCTATTCCGACGATTGTGCATGTCTAAGACTTAATTCACAATTCATTCCTATGACTGAACATGCCTTAGGTTCAATGCAGATTCAATTCTGATGATTGTGCACGCCGTAGGTTACATGCACAATTTATTCTAATGATTGAGCATGTCTAAGGTTCAATGTACAATTCATTCTACTGACAACTTAAATACAACAAACAATTGTCTTTTAGTGGCTATTTCAAAAGCTTTTCTTTTAAAAGCCTCACCCCGTAAGAGATCCGGCGTGTTATATACAGATAATTTTTTAAAATGCAATTCGGCAACCTTGAACGATCAAAAACTTATTTTTGTCGTACTTTCATAACTTTGCACTTCTGGGGATACATGTATAGACTTGTGAAGAACGGTTAAGGTCTATAAATTTTCAGTAGACATTTGGCAACAATTTAGTATAAATTTAAATTTAGAACAAGTTAAGAAGTGTTCGAGACCTGCATTTTCTACTAAAATATTTCTTCTTTCAGACGCTATCAGTCGTAAAGATTCTAGCGCAAACTAGTTCGAAAAAAAAGTATGCATTGGAGTCGGATATCTTGTAAATGTTCATAAATCACGTAACGCTAAAATTGACATTTTTCAGACCCAATTTTGTTACAACCGTAACGTTTGCTTCATGCACCTCCTTCTCCCCTATTGCGTTACGTAATTTAGGAACAGCGCCAAACTGATAGAAACTGAGTTTGGGCTCGTTTGAAAGCTTATGGCTCTAGCAACAGAATAAATTTCTTGACACAGTTTCTGATAGCAAAATGTTTCACGGGGGTAATAAAACATCGATACTTTCGACATCTGAGTCTGAGAACCTCCTTCACAACATCAGATACTTTGTACATTCTTACATTCCCAGAACATTCTTGCCGCAGAGAGTTATACACTCTTGAAAGTCGAGCACACTTTGGGCTCTAGCTCTTTAACAACAATCGGTAACTGGTCGATGTCTCAGCCCAAATCTTACCACTATTATGGCCGATACTCATAACCAAATACAAAGCAATTGGTCACGTATTACTTTAGTTGTTGACAAAAAACAGTTTTTTGACCCCTGTGTATAACATGTACTCCAAGGCCTCTAAGTCGACTCTAATATCGATTTTGAAAAAATCAGAAAAGTACGTATTTCTAGACTTGAAACCACGATTCTAGGCATGTATCACTTGCCCTGGTTCGAAGTTTTGGCGATATCGCTCTTAACCCGTAACAGGCGTGATTCTTTTTATGCCAATGTACATTTTTGTACGTCTAGTCTGTAACTCCTCCTACAAGGGGCTAGAGAAAAATCGTCGTGGCACATGATAATATTGTATTTAATATGATATTATCGTATTGGCGTATAATAATATCATATTGGATATGATATTATCGTATTGACATATGATAATATCGTTTTGTATAGTCCGGTCGTTGTGTTGCAAATAAATAAGTCGAGTGTTGTGTTGACTAAAGTACTCAACGAAAGTGTGTATAAAATGATTATAGCGTTAATCAAATATGAACTCTTGTAATAAAAGACTGTTTTAAAGCGTAGGGGGCTCTGCCCCCTGGACCCTTGCGCCGGCGGCGAGCATTTCAGACGCCCTGCAGGCGGTCATACAACTACTGATGCCTACATAGGGCTCTGCCCCAAACCCCGGCGGGGGCTCTGCCCCTTAGACCTCGCAAGGGGGGCTACACACCCTTGACCCCCCACTGCGGAGGCTGCCGCCCCTCAACCCAGCTTTTTTTATTTTCGTTTTTATTTCACGGCCTGCGGCGCTGTATATTACCCTATTAGATCATAAATCATTGTGATGTAGGGCACAGTTAAAGATATTATAGTTACGTTGGTCTATGCAATTTTTTAAGCCTTGATTTCAGACATAGTTTTAATTTAAAAAATAGATCTCAATTGCAACGATGTATTGTGAAATTGTTTAGGTTTATACGCCTACCTTACCTGTTCCATCTAGGTTAGTAAGGCAAAGGGTAACTTCGATTTAGAAACTATAGTCGAAATTTGACTTTACTTGAAGATTGTCTCACGAGACCCGCGACATTTCAAGTAATCAAATAAATTTGAAATTTTGTCAATGTTGCGAATGTTGAGTTAAGAGCACATTGCAAAAATGTGAACTGTATTTTTCAAAAAAGAATCCTGCGTAAATAACTAAACTAAAGAGGACTGTTACACAAATAATAGATGAATCAGGATTCAAAAAGTTTGAGTATGAAGGTCGAAACTTGCTTTGAAAAATCATCGCATGCCAAATTAGCTTGCGATGTAATTTCACAGCAAATTTGTACCTTTATACTTGAACTTTTTGAATTCTGACTCTTCTATTATTCGTGTAAGAGTCATCCCCTCACAGTACATGAGGCATAATTTTGTAGAACTTGTTATTTACGCAGGATTCTGTTCTAGAAAAACATCGCAAATTTGACAGTTCACATTTTTGCGACGTGCCCTGAAGCCCTGTGTCCTAACAAGGATTATGGTGTCTAACACACCATTTCATCTTATGAAAAATCGATGTTGGTTCCTATTGTATCCGAAAAAATATTTTCAACCTAGACCCGTGCGCCGGCGCCAGCCGCGCCGATCGCCGCCGAAAATTTTTGAAAAAATCCCATCGCCGCCGCCGAAAAATTCTAAATCGGCTAGCCGATCGCGCCGCCGCCGAATAAAAAAAAACATCCCGCCGCCGCCAGCCGCCGCTTTTATTTTTGGACATTTTTCGGCGCAAACTACAAAAAATTTCAAATTTGAAGTGGTACCTAAATGTTCGTTTATGTAATCTTTTCTCTAAAACAATGAATATTTACACTTTCTTTTGAACTATAGGAAATGATTTTAAAATGATTAAAAACTTCAAGTACAGTGTTTAAATTTAGATACGGTTCACTTTTGAACTTGCAACTGGGGGAAAATGACAGCTGATTAAGAACAATAGAGATGACTCTTCTTTGTTTTGTACTAACAGCTATCAGTTTCAATGTATGTAAGTGGCGCTGGGGAACTACATTATCGCCCAAAATTATTTTCGACAATTTTCGAAGATTTTCAAAACAAAATACGACATCAATTTGTGAGACATCGCCTGCCTAGACACAATGTATGTGTATGTGTCAGCAAGCCAAGCAATTATGGTTCGATCATGCATTAGGTTGATCTTTATTCTAGTGCATGAACCTACTGGATCTTAAATCCGAAGCCTTTAGAAAGTTGCAACAAGTGGAAGACTGTTATTTCGGCCGGGCAGTCGGGAGTCAAAAAGTGATGTTAGGAAATGTTAGAGCCAATAGCGAGTACTTTATGGGAAAATAATTGTCAATTTGACACCGGGCATCACACTTTGTCATGGTTCAAGGTCACAAAGAAGGCAGCCTGGTGTCAAAAATTTTTGACATATCGCCGTGACGGCAATGACGAATGCTTTACAACGCACTAAGTTTCACATTGACACCAGGCTGCCTTCTTGAGCTAAGTTCGCTTAAATGTAGATGGAAGCTGCAACCGGTTGTCAATTTGAAATTTAGTGCGCTGTAAAGCATTTGTCAATGCCGTCACGTTGGTAAGGTTCAAACAATTGCATTTGCATTTTTCCCGATGAAATTGGAGCCAACAAAAGTTTTGGACCGTTTACATACTCAACATTCGCGTCTTTTTTCATGAACTGACGCCATTTTGGATTTTTTTAAGTGAAAAGTTGTGTTATCGATAGAGTTTTGTTTTCTTAAAATGTTGAGTCCTCAAACGTCTAAATCGAGCTTGAATCGACGAACTTGTGCCTACTTTTGCATTGATGTCCTCACCTTGAATAACGGCGCCACCTACATACATTTTCTAGTTTTTATATTTTTCTCATATCAGCAAAGGTACAAAGAATTTCTGATATTTTTAGACGCGCACGAAGTCACTTAGGTCCATAGGTCGGTGCAGCACGGTAGGGTTTCCCCAAATTGCCATTTCGGCGTTTCCAATGACTTTGATCTAATAAAATTGTATGACATTCCTTAATATTCTAAAGAATTTTAGTGTTTATATAAGTGTTTGCAACAGTTATTCTTTGCCAATGTCTATTCTGATACGTGCGGGTTGACTTGCCCTAGCGATATGTTTTTCGACGAAATTGAAGCAAAATTGGATTTTATAGAGCCAACAGAAGTTTTAGACAACGGCAGCTCCTCTGACCAATCTCGGCCGCTCTCAGAATGCGAACATAGTGAAATAACTTTGTATTTTGGCAATCCAATCGCTTTTATTCCAAAATATGTGCGAAAGGACAACTCGCACCGGACTACGTTTACAAATTTAAACGCTATAAATTTTTAATTTTTTTAATCAGAAAATTTGCTAGCGCCGATTTTTGCGCCGAAATGCGCCGCCGCCGCCGATAAAAAAATTGACGCGCGCCGAAGTCAGCCGCCGGTAAAAATCCTCAGCCGATGTAAGCCGCCGCCGACAGCTAAAACAATTTTAAGCGCCGCCGCCGAAAAAAGGAGACCGGCGCACGGGTCTATTTCAACCATACCAGAATTTTGCAACTAAAACTTCTGATTGAAACGATATAATATCGTTCGGTGACGAAATTACACTCGACGATTTTGCCGGTCACCGTTTTGAGCAGAAAATAGTTTTGTGTTAAGCACTAAAGAATTCTTTTGTTCTATTTCGCTCAGGTGTTTTTTATGCAAATTACGGCAGAGGTGGCAGCACAAAATTTATGATTACCAGTTTTCGAAAGCACATAACGTAGCGCACAAAATCAGCTGTTTGAAAACCCAGCTCAAACTAATGGGGCTGCTGAAGACATGAGGATTTTCCGCTGGAGTTTGTTTTCCTTATGACGGAAGTTTTCGTCAGAAACTCCAGTTAATCATGTTAATATCTGTTTGTCGAAGTAAAGAATGGAATGAATGATCGGAACAATAGCGGCTGCCTAGGTCATAGTGGTCCTTGCAGACACCTTTACACTCGGTTAGGAAATAATTGCTCTTGTCAGATATGGTAATGAGTTGTAGAAATCCCACTGACAAAATAACGGATATTCATGATGTTGCGATTGTTACATGATAAGATTCTCGCATCGGATACAAATTTGTTCAAAATTCTATCGAAAAAACCATTCGCAATTGGAACTTCATTTTCGGATTGAAGCAGAGACTATTTTAGAGAAAAAATTTCATGAATTTTTTAGTAAATTTCGTGGGCTCTAGGACCGATTATTCCCAGTCAAAATATTCCCGGACAAAATATCACCGTACAAAATGTCCCCAGACAAATATCCCACAAAAAACGGACAAAATATCCCCAGATGTAATGTCTACTCAGAAATGGTGAATATGGGTAGGCATTATTAATTAGATATTATATTGTGCCGCCCCTTTTTTTGTTTTTGGTTGTTTATTTCAGGCCTGCGACGCTAAGTACACTTCACATTGAATATTCTTAATTCTTTGAGTGTGGATATTATGTTTGAAGGGATATTTTGTTCAGGGATATTTTGGTTGGAGATATTTTTTTTGGACATTCTTTCCTAACCCCAATTTCGTGAAATTATTTCGCGAAAATGAGCCGCGGATCGAAAGGGTCTAGTGTACCTGTAACGTAATGGTTCAATTTTTACACTTCAGTTATCGCAAAATTGAAATATCACGATGAATAAATTATAAATTTAATGAACTTTACTTGGCGTAAGACCTATAAATTTCTTAAAAAAGATCAAAACAAAAATAAAAGTAATAAAAGCAATTTTCTACAGACAATGAATGAAAACTCTTTATTTGACTTGAACTTAATCATATTCACTTAAAACACCAAAACGATCCCAAAATTCTCTTCATCATTTTAGTTATCCATGTGTTATCTCGTCGTGATGTGTAAGAGTAAAATCCGAAGCAGAATTTTTGAATGATTTAATTTCATAGTCTAATTTGTACACTTGCTAAGTTGCTAAGTTCAGTTTTGCATTCAGTTTGCAAAAACATTTTGTACGATTGTCATACGAAACCACATTTTCATTTACATTTATTCGTAATTCAAATGTTTGAAGAGTGTTTTGAAACGATTATGAAAACGGATTGCTTGCAACGCACTGAGCACGGCACAACTAAAAACATTTGTTCATGGTGATAATGTGAAACCGATACTTTTTGTTTAAAATCAAGAGAATCGCAACAAACGTTTAGCGGATCAAAACAGTCGAATTTCTCATCAAGCGGTTCGATTATCAATAGCACCGTTCTTCATATGATATCTAATTTATCCGAAAATGTTGAACGAATCATTCGAGTTTTCGTGTATGTAAACAACAATTAGATGATGATAATAAGATAATAAATGCTAATTTCCTGAAATGAATTCCACAAAAAGTAACATTTTATTAACAGAATATTATTTAATTTCTTTATAGCCGATGATGAATCGGATGAGAATCCACACAATGATTTGGATGATGGATCGGATCTCGACTATAAGTATTCAAATGGCTTCAGTTTAAGTTCGCATTTAAATATCGGGCAACATTCGTTTTCGCAGATGCAGGTTCGTGTTACCGATATGTTGCTAGAAGCTTTATAAGTTTCACTGAAAAGCTTTCGGTTGTATGTACTAAAGAATTCTATTTTCGTTTACAGGGTGACCTAGATAGACAGCGGCTTTTAGGTGATAGACCACGTGCTAATTTGTATGAAAATATTATTGAAGAAGGTATTGAAGGAATCGAACACCAAGAACAGTGAGTAGTTTTACAACTATTTTGCTTGTAATTCGAGTGCTTTTCGCTATAAAGTATTTTTAACTGTCGTCCTTATCAACGAAATGACCGCATGACAGTTCAGCTTATTAGAATATTTTATTTGAATTCTCATTTTAGAAGTATTGAGGTCGTTCAAAAATAACGTCACGCTAATTATAATTATTACTTATTGTTACGCAACAAATGTGAAAGCTTTACTAATGAAACTAAAAAGCAGTACTTTTTCCCAGTACTTTTTTTCGAAGAAAAATGTCCAAAGCTAGTGATTCTTTATTTAAAAGTGAATGCTTACAATTTGTTGATACGCACTGCATCTTCTGTGTGTCGTAATCTGTAAACAGCGCCTTACAGAAAAGCTTTTCATCTAAGGTACCGTCCATAAAGTACGTACACAAAAAAGGCGTCTGTGCGTTATTTTTCGCTTTCATGTAACCCCCTTCTCCTCCACAAGGAGGAATACTCTCTCCGCTGCTCTGGTGCATCGTTGTCGATTCTCTCATAAGGAAACTAATTAAAGAGGGATTTCAGGGTAACTCTGATGAGTTGACCGTTTTAATTAGGGGCAAGTTTGAGAGTACCATAGGAGATCGCCTGAGAAGCTCACTGAAAATAGTGGAGAAGTGGTGTAAAGAGAAGGGCCTGAAGGCTAATCCCAAAAAGACGGATATCGTGCTCTTCAGCAAAAGAAACACGGGACACGTCCTTGTGGGGAACTATAGGCTCTTTGGTAAAACCATAGATCTTAGCCCGAATGTAAAGTATTTTGGAGTTATTCTCGACTAAAAGCTCAAATGATGTTGAGGTTGAGCCATGGATGTGTTGTGTGTTGGCCCAGGCTAGACATCGAGTGTGCGAAGAAAGTGTTGAATGAAATTTAGAGGCTTATATGCATCTGCATTACAGGAGTTATGAAGACCACGGCCACAGCGGCCATGGAAGCGCTTATTGCGTTACCCTCAATTGAGACTACCATAAAAGCGAAGACCTTTGCCGCGGCAGATAGGCTGACGCAAAATGATCTCTGGATGAGGGGCTTCGACTCGGGCCACGGAAGAATCACACAAATGATAAACAGTCAAGTCTTCCAAATGCCCAGAGATCGAATGGTACCTACAATCAGCTTCGAGAGACAATACCAAACTGTCATACCGGACAGGACTGACTGGCTGGGAAACTGGCCGGTTGGCCTACCCGATGGGGCACAGGTAGGCTTCACTGATGGATCGAAGTCTGAGCAGGGAACGGGAGCCGGAGTCTATACGCAAGACCCGGTGAACGGTTATAGCTTCCACATGGTAAAATTAGCTAGCGTTTTTCAAGCAGAGACTTTTGTTACACTTATGGGGGCGATTGAGTTGGTTCCGGAAGGAGCACTAATATGCTCGGACAGCGAGTCGGTGATCAAAGCACTCGCGCCACCTGTCACAACGTCTAGATTGGTTGGTGAGCTAAAGGCGACTCTAAATCGACTGGGAATGAGTAATCAGATCACAGTGGCTTGGGTCCCAGGACACACCGGCATAGACGGCAATGAGAGGGCAGATGAGCTGGCCAGGCAAGGCTCAGCAAACGTTACCGTCGGCCCAGAGCCCTTTATCCCAATACCATACTCCCTGTGTGTTAGAGAGATAAGAGACTGGGTACGAATGGAATCCGCTAAACGTTGGAGCGCATACGATGGAGGAGCACATACGAAGCTCTTCTTTCCGGTGCCTTACGAAAGGTGGGCCAAGGAGCTGGTTGGCATGGACCGTAATAGCATAAGGAGGACAGTAGGAGCTATTACGGGCCACACTGGCTTGAACAAGCACTTGGCGAGAATGAAGATCGGAAACGATCCAAATTGCAGTTGCGGCTTAGAGGAAAAAACGGGCGTACACCTAATCAGTGAATGTCCGAAGTACTATACTCTGAGAAGCAGAATACTGGGTGCTCGTGTGGTTTTACCTTCAGAGATCCAAAAACTAGGACCTGTTGCTTTGAACAGGTTCCTAGTGGGATGAAACAAAGGATCAATAGATCTGTGTTTTGAGTCCGGAAACGGACGTCCTAACCTGATAAATCTGAACCCCCTTCTCCTGTTTTGGAGTTGCATTTGTACGTACTGCACAAATGAGTCTGTTGGGATTAAAATTCGGTCTATTCCAACTGTCAAATTGACGTTTGAAACGTCAAATAGATTTTTCTCGAGGGAAGGACTGATCTAATGGTTGATCGGGGCATTCCCCGATGGGGCTTTTGCTTTTTTCGAGCAGCCAAAATTTCGTTCGTGGAGATGGCTGTTTTTTAATTCTTGTCACATTTCTTGAATGCAAACAAATAACTTCATGAATTTCATGAAATCTTCGAACGATTTGTATGAATCTCACATATACATCACATTTCCGACACGGTGAGCTTTAACCACTTTTTTTGAAAGGTCGATGCATTCTCTTCTGATTCTCATAGGAAACTGTTTCACAAATCAAAAACGACAATCAGTAAAATCGAAGTTCGAGCGCTTTTTGAAAAAAGTCACCTTGACTATTTTTTCGGGTCGAGTGGTCCGTACTTGCGTCACTTCAGTGAGACAGGACACTGTTCGTTTGCCATTCGGACAGCGCTGGGGCGCCACCTGTCATGTTGGCACTTATATCCCGCTGTAATATACAGTGAAAGCTAACAACAACTGCCGCCGCTCGGTCTAAAAGTCGGACTAATGGCTTTGTGGCTTTGTGCCATCTTATCTTACCTTTTTCGAGCCTACCGCGTTCCTTCAACATTTTACATGTCCTTTTCCTATGTGTCCCTCTGCTTGTTGTTCCATGTTGTTGCCATAGTTCTAGAGATATGAGTCATCCCTTCCAATTCTAGAAGTGGTCATATCCCAGGAATGGGCCATTTTTCCCCTAAAACCCTGGAACTCGTGTTCTCTAAAATTTTATTTTATTTTTTTATTTACTTTTTTTTGCCTTTGGAAGGAATTTTCTAACTTTGATAGTTCATACATCTCTCCGAATCCTATAAATCTCCCAATTCATCCCACAGACTTCCAACATCATCCCAGACCAGGGCCTATTTTTGAGAAAATTTTCTCGAATTTTATTTTAATGAAAAATGCGTTTAAACAAGTTTAAATGAGTGTTGAATCAAAAGGAATCGTTGTAAAGTGTATTCTAAACCATATAAGAGGTCGTGCAGATGAAAAAAACCACAAGAACCCAAGCATGAACGGGTAGCTGAAAATTCAGCCCTTAGTACTTATCTTAATAATTCTAGAATGGCCTAAAACACCTGCAATAGGTCGTTTGAACAATTTTTTGAGTAAAAAACATCAATTATGCTGCAAAGTTTTTATAAATTTTCAGAAAATGTTTTAGAAATTTAAGGCAAATTTGAGAATCATCGCAAATTTGAGAAAATTTGAGATGATTCTCAAATTTTCTCAAAAATAAGCTCTGCATCCCACACACCTCCCACATGATTCTGCACACTTCCCATATCATTACACAAACTTTCCACAAACTTCGAACATCATCCCGCACACTTTCTACATCATTCCATTCACTTTCTACATCATGCGACACACTTTCTATATCATACCACAAGCTTTCCACACCATCCTACAATTCCTGCATCATACCACACACTTTTCACATCATCCCACACACTTCCACCATCATCCCATACACTTTCCACATCATCCTACAGACTTCCAGCATCATCACACACTTCCAACATCATCACACACTTCCAACACTTACAACATCATCCCACACACTTCGCACACCATCACACACACTCTTCCACATCATCCTTAAAACCCTGAAACACGTGTTCTCTAAAATTTGATTCTCTACAACTTTGTCTTTGTGAGCAACTTTCTAACTGCCATAGTTCTAGAGATATGAGTCATCCCTGACAATTCCAGAAATGGTCACATTCCAAGGATTGAGCCATTTTTACCTAAAAGCCTGAAACATGTGTTCAAATTGCATAGTTGAGCAAATATAGACGAAAAACCATCTGCTTTCGTATATGGCCCCAGTCCCCACTTTTGTGAAATCAAATGTTTTCATTTGACACCAAAATGAACAATTTCCGTGCTTTGCTGAGATATTTGCGAAAAAGTTTCGCCGACCCTCGAAAAGTCATGTTTTTGGTCACTTTTTCGACCATATTTCCGAAACATCTTCACTGATTTTGCTCATCTTTGAACTTGAATTATGGGACATATGTACTTTTCAGGCAAAAAAAAAATTAGGGTAATCGGTTGAGCCGCTTAAAAAAAACGATGGCACGGACAGATGGACTTTTTTTTAAAGCTGATTCGTCATCTCCAGAAGATATTAAATACATCCCCCTCTCTCCCACCTCGATCTACCGCATGTCAAAATAAAATTGTTTGAAGTAGACGTATAGGACCTCTATACTTCGCACGGGTTTCACGCTCTACCCTGTCCAACTTTTAGAGAAATAAATGACGACAAAAATTACTAAGTAGATTTGTAATCATTTCTTCAAATATTTCTGCAACGTTTGTTCAATATTTCGAAATTCTGGTACAAACAAATATTTAGTTCCATTTTCTTCAATAACGCAAAAGTTGTTCAAACATTTAACAATTTTAATCTTATTTTCAACTCAACTCATCATTCGACAGATAATTTGTTGATGTGATTGTCACTGACTCTTTGTTACCATTTATTTGAACAATTTAAGATAAAACAAAAATGTATCCACTTTACGACCTTAGTTCAAATGTTTATTGTCACTGCAAAACTGCGAGAATATGAACAATGAACACCAAAATAATATTATCTCTTGACGAAGAGTTTTATGACCATAAAGATTACCGCCAAGTTCGAATCATATTTTCGGAAGATGTAACGTTAAGTACAATTACGTCCCAAATTAAATTTTTCGGGTGTGGAAATAACGTCACATTTTATTTGAAGAAGAATGTTATCGTGATTTATAACTGAAGGCAGATTCTCTACTTTTACTTGGGTCCTACTTAAAATTCTTCGTACATTAAACGCTTTGAGAGAACGTCATATTATGATAACCTACAAACAAAATATGAAATGTTTGCCGAACTTGCTAGACTTATGATATCATTGCGACAAACGTATTATGTTTTTAATAATCATATTATGTTTTTAACAAATTTTTTACGACATGTGGGTACTCATAGTAGTTGCAAACACGTACACGATGTATTGCTGTACTCACTTTGTGACTCGTGTGACAAATCCCAATTTTCGCACACATTGTCACTTAAAATGACCAGATGGTTTATGAAATAATCATTCGATATTCAAGAGTTTCTATTTTCGATTTAATTACACGTTCCAATGTGTTTCTTTTAAAGCCGAAATGATAAATTTGAATTTATGTCTTCCGTCTTATTATTAAAATCGATTGGAAATTGCTGGAACAGCAGATCATTAAACTGACTGTGACGTCATTGACTTATTGTGACGCAATGAATTGAATTATGTTTTGGAGTGTGACTATGACTATCGACTATAATACCAACTAATTATTCTTTGTTCCTCATTTCGTATTTTACGTTATGGTAATTGTACGAGATTAGTATTTTACTATTGCGTGTCACATTTTGTAGATTAACGGAATGGGAATTGAATTCGTTCAACAAATATTGATTTCTAGATGTAGCGCGATGTAACTACTTAGAAACAATATAAATAACATAAAGCAGAGTCTAAATGACGTATAAAAAGGACGAAATTATCGTCACACCATTGCTAGTTGTCTATAATTTGATCCGACCACATCATCGTAAACATCATTGAGTATCTTTAGAGAGTCTTGCAATCAATTCTATTAAATTTATGAAACTCTTTCATTATCTACTCTTACGTCGAACAACTGGAATGTTTGCGGATGCAGACACGTTCCGTTTCGGCAGCCCTTCCTCTGTCAAATTAAATACTTGGAGTCCAAAAAGTTATCGTACATTCTCTGAACAAATCATACGACAGAAGCCTTCGTTCGCCTCAGGGAGTTCATTTCCTGTAGATTTTTTTGGGAATCGAGAAACGGGAAGTGCGGAAAATGGAAAAAAATTTCCCAGGAAATTAGAAATATTTCTTATGTTATTTTCAGAGAAGACAAAACATAACTTTTCCTCAGAATCTGTAAAAAATAGGCGTAAGGAAACGCCAAATTATCAGACGTTGTCGAGATTCGACATCGTATCTTTAGACATAGGTGCGCGTATACAAAATCTACTGACGGGTAGACCACCTCTGTGATTACCATTACCATACCAGTACTATGGCATAGACGGATGTGAAAAAGAAGATGAGCTTGCTATGCTGGGTTGTAAATCTGTCAACCACGGACAGGGGCCGTTCATTCCATATCGCAGTCACTATGTGACAATTCTTTAAGGGAATGGACGTGGTCAGAGGCAGACAAGCATTGGTACGCTTATGAGGGAAGGGCACACACGAAAAAATTCTTTCCGGTGGCCGATCGGATGGACCAAGGAATTGTTGGGTAAAATTTTACATTAGGGAGTTGGTGACGGAGGGTGTGGAGAGAAGTGTGGGTGTTAGGGGTCAACCTCCCCAACAATAATATGTTGTTAATAGGTGGAGCTCGATAGCGTAGTAACAACTCGATAGCGTAATGGTTAACACGTCTGCTTACTACTATGAGTTGCCAGTGCGTTGGTTCGAAACTCAGCCGCAGACAGATTTGTTCCGATTGTTAGATTTGTAAACAAAACAAAGCTAATTGAATCGGTTCAAGTCATGTGAAGTTGAGTGTAGCGCCATCGGTGAAGTTGAGTGTAGCGCCATCGTACGGCTTACCGGTGAAAGGCATTGTTGGGAGGTGCCGCTATTCTACTCCTACTAGTTTCGTTCCTAGTACATCTCATGGATGGCACTGGGTTTGTCGCACAGCTTACCACTGGCACAGTAAAAACTTTCCGGTAATGAAAGGATCTCAAAAATAGTAGAACCACAAAAAGTAGCGAAACTAGTAAATAATGATCTAGCCCCTAACCCTTCATGGGTTGTTAAGGCAGATTATTATTATTATTATATTATTAATAGGTGGAGCTCACATTTGGTTTAGTAGTGGGAGCCGTTTGAAGTTATGAATTAGTGGTATTAGTACATGACAGAAAATACATTATTGGGGGGTTGAAAATTTAATTTCGAATTCCATGGTTACTTAACGTTTCCACAGTTAAAGCGCTAAAATTAAACGCTAAAATGTGGTTTTGGTGAGAAAACGGGCTACCACATTTATTTGTGAATGTCCGAATTTCCCTCTGTTGAGGCAAAAAATTCTAGGTGTCCATGTGATCAGACCGCTGGATGTGCTGAAGCTAGGTTTACTTGTCCTGGACAAGTTTCGAGCAGGCCAAGGTAGGTTCTAATGATTTACGTGATGAACAGGGAAGGAACAAAGAATCAACAGATCTGTGTTTTATGACTCTAAGCTGGATAAATCTAAAAAAAACGATACCGACTCTTTTAATGATTGGATTGCCACGGTATATCATGGAAAAATAATAATGCCTCGGACTAACCTGCGCGGATTAAGCGTAATTCAAAGCACAAAAAATACAGAGAACCGTGAATCAAAATTCGAAATCCCGGAAAACGGTTCTAATTTGTACCGGGATTTCCCGGGAAATTTTTTCCCGGGTGTATTCCCTACATGTACTTACGATGACTTACTGAAATCCCCTGTACATTGATATCTTTGCCTAATATTACCGCACCATTACTCCCTACGATTCATCTGTGCTATGCATGTAAGATCTCTGATTCCAGAAATAGTCAAGTCTATACTACCCAACTCTTACTACGATAGCTGAAATAGTTTTTATTTGTCCACAGAATAACTGAGTCTGTTAGGATCAAAAGTCAGTCTATTCTAACTGTCAAAATGACGTTTCAAATATTTGGATCAATAGATTTTTCTCGAGTAAAAATTAATTGTGAAAAAATGCCATCGTAATTGGACAATAGAACAAAGAAGTGTGGTTAAAACGCGTTTAAGTTTTATTCAAAAGCAATGGGTAGATGCCTGCTTTAAGGGAATAAAATTGAGCTTTCTCTCGCCTTGAATATTTCTTTTTTGCAAATATTTAAATTAGCGACACAAATATTTTAGACTTTTCCCTAACTGTTCGTTTACTTTATGGCTTTGACGTTTCAAACGTCATTTTGTCAATTTGAATAGACCGACTTTTCATCCTAACAGACTCACTAACTGCAGGCAGAGTAACTAAGCTAGCAACCCGAATCAAACAACAAGAAAAAAACTGCTCGCTAGACAAACGATTCCTTGATAAATGTGCTAGCAGTATGCATTTATTGTTCGACTATTATTTTCATTTACATCGCTAAAAACAAGTCTAGGAGTGCGTTTGAATTAGTTTTTTAGTGATAATATAGTCAGTTCTTCTAAACGGAAATGTATTTGTCGATTTCAATTTTTAATTTTTGTCATAGCTCACCGTTACTACCGGAAAATGACAACGAGTAAGTACAGCTCTCACCACCCATTGTTGTTTGTTTGCGTTTAATGCTTATGATCGTTAGATAACGTCTCCATTCCTCATTCTACATTGTATTCATTCTCATACATAGCATATTACAGCAAATAAGGGGCTGTGCGTGCACAAATTCAATACAATTTTCGACATTTTGGATCCCCTCACCCCTTTCGTACGAAATCCTAATTGGTGTGACCTTCCTAAATCTTTAAATTATCGACAAAATGTGTGACGACGAGGAAAACATTAAAACCAAAACCGATTTGAAAGTAAAGGCGCAACAGGCATGTATACGAGTACGATTGTTTGGTACACAACATCCGTTGTTTTGTCTATTCTATCGCGAGTGGCGTCGTTGTGGTGGGTATCGTATTGAATATCACTTGATAATGCGTTCGTAACGCAGGTCCACTTATGATCAAAAATTTAAAAAAAATAGTTAACTGAGGAAATCTGTGTACATCAGATTTTTGATATCTACTTTCGATGCACTTTTTTTGGATTGAAATCGATCTATTGGTCAAAATGGGAAGTAGAACCCCCAGATAACACAGATCACACTTTATAATGTGATTGCCCACTGAATGTACATTAAATGTGCGAAATTCAATGTTGTTGAGAATAATGTACATAAATGTACATAAAAAGCACTTTTTGTGCTATTAAAACTCGAAATTATTGCACTAGATCACAAGTACATTTTTCGCACATTTTATGTGCGTGATAAGGTGTACACTATTCCTATCACATTGAATGTACCAAAAATGTGCTTGTGATGTAGTACATTTTTCGATATAAATAAAAGGCACATTTTTTGTGCTATTAAAACTCGAAATTATTGCACTAGATCACAAGTACATTTTTCGCACATTTTATGTGCGTGATAAGGTGTACACTATTCCTATCACATTTAATGTACCAAAAATGTGCTTGTGATGTAGTACATTTTCGAAGCAAATAAAAGCCACATTTTTTGTGCCATTAAAACTCGAAATTATTGCACTAGATCACAAGTACATTTTTTGCACATTTTATGTGCGTGATAAGGTGTACACTATTCCTATCACATTTAATGTACCAAAAATGTGCTTGTGATGTAGTACATTTTCGATGTAAATAAAAGCCACATTTTTTGTGCCATTAAAGCTCGAAATTATTGTACTAGATTACAAGTACATTTTCAGATTATGTGCATTCGTATGTGATTCGAAGAAAGTTTACGAACTCATTTTATGTGGGATAAGGAAAGGCAAAGTTCTCATTCCTCTAAAGATCATTATTTAAAAAAAAGCGAGAGAAAAATTATTCAATATTGATAAATAAAACGCAATATTGTTTGCTCAGTTGTTTGAATTTCTAATTAGGTTTGTCGACAACTGCGCTATTGCTAGCAGTATCGAGTGTTGCGTTTTGCATAATAATTTGTAAAGTTATTGAAAAAATTGCTTGAATTTTAAATTCTAATTACATTGTAGTTCTCGACTAAACTCGAGGACATTCATAAATACTCGTGTGTCTTTTACCCATCTCTGACTCGATGAGCGCCAATTTTCTTAGAGTATTTTAACCTCATAAAAATGCGGATCTCATAACAATCTCAAACATTTTTGAATATTAAAAGGAGAATTGTTTTGAAATATGCAGACCTTTTACGATAAAGCATTCGATTTATGTTATCATGCAAGCAAGAAGGAAAATAACAGTGAAAACGAAACGTGTATGATGAATTATTTGTGCAACTAGCGTTATGAGAAATGAATTTATTACATGAAACAAAGTACAAAAAACTTGAATGTATTGATAACCTCACACGATGAACTCTGATTCGATAAACTATCATAATAATAACGTAATCAACGTAATATCCCTTGTGCTTTGATTTACAATTACACGTCTCGTGTGTATTATCACTCGTCTGTCGCGCTAATTGGTTCGTTGAGATCAGTGGTACGT
>WJQU01002440.1:0-71129 GCA_029228625.1 Pseudolycoriella hygida | reverse complement strand
TCTGAGCGTCCGAAGTATCGAGTTCGTATTTGAATTCTCTATCTTCAACGTCGTCGTCATTGTTAGCATCACTTCCAGAAGGGTAGTCGCTGGCTTCAAAGTTGTTATAGTCAATGAATTCGCTTTCATTTATCTCCATCGATTCATTGGTCGATGCATTCAATCGACGACATTCCTTTTGATGTTTATTTTTCAAATCTCTCGTTCGGAAGCAAGCCATACATTGCGAACACTTCCAACGGTTCGGATCAACATTCACACTTTCATGCACTTGACTAACATGATTCTTCAACAGCAATTTTTTACTGAAACCAGCCGAGCATTTGCCACATTTATATTTCGAGTCGCCAACACCCAAGCTAGCCTGAACGATGCTTTCCGCATGCGGAACGAACACGTCTTGCTTAATGCTTTTCGAAACAATGGATTGATTGAGCATTTCTCGAAGCTTTTGATTCGATTTTGTGTACATGTTGCGGAACGTGTAGAATTTCATCTGTAAAAGTCACAACATTAGTATGGGGATCGATTGGTAACTGTGGAGTTGGTTTTTACGTACTATTGATTCAGCACACGCCTTACAAACATTTTGTCCCAAATTGTCGCCTTCTTCAATCTGTAAAATGGCGAATAATTGAATTAGTAAATTGGGAAGACACAAGGGAAATTTAAGAGAAAGCAGAAGGTGAAGGCGATTGGTATGGAAAGTGTAGTGTCCTCAAAGAGCGCTTAGAAGGAAACTTCGCAACTCCGGATACAAGCTAACAAACCGTAATAGATCATTCGGGCTGGTGTTGCCATCACTATTTAAACTATTTAACAGAAAGAGAAAAAAAACTTTATTTTAGTGCGACAGAAACTGATCCGATTTCTAAGATTAATGTCGATTACGAATCGGAAAGTAAGGATGGGAGTGAGTCGACCCACAGTTTTAGCGGGTCAGGTGTGGGTCGACTGCCTTCGATCCATACGGAAAGTCTCACTTTGAACTCTTCCCACGAAGCCCAATGTTGAAGGAGTTGCTCCAAATCATTCCCATTTATTTCTGCTACTCTCAGAATTGAAGTCCATGTAGATCCGAACGAACTTGTTATGTAATGTTAATGAGTCCATTACAGCCCTGACAACCAAAAGTTATTTTCTCCCTTAGAAAAGGACTATTTCCTGGCGGATGATACTCTACCTGGGTGATACTTTCCCCCGACGCGGCTGGTGATACTTTCCCCAGGCGAGTGATACTTTCATCCGGCGGATGATACTTTCCCCCGGCAAGTGAAGATTTCCTGCGGCAGGTGATGATTTCGCTCGGCGGTTGATATTTTTCCTTGCGGATGATATTTTCTTCTGGCAAGTGATAATATCTACTGGCAAGTGATAATATTCACCGGCTAGTGATTTTTTACACCGGCCTGTGATATTTTCTCCGGCGTGTGATAATTTCGCCCGCCAGGTAATAATTTCCCCGGCGACTGATGATTTTCCCGGCTGGTGATGATTTTCCCCGGCGGGCGATATTTTCCTTGGCAAGTGATATTTTCGCTGGTGGCTGATATTTTCCCTGACGTCTTCCCTGGCAGGGGATAACTTATCCTGGCGAGTAATATTTTCCACTGGCGAGTGATAATTTCCACCGGCCTGTGATATTTTCCATAAGCGTGTGATATTTTTCTAATTTCGTCCGGCGGGTGATGGCTTTTCACCGGCTGGTGATAATTTCCACTGGCGGGTGATAATTTCCCCCGAGTATAATATCGCGCGCCGGAGAATAATCGTTTTGTCATGGTAAAAATGTGGGTACCGAGTAGTTGGTACGGGTCAACTAGCCGTGTGATATCCTTTTGTTATGTCAAACGTTCTTATTGAGCGAAGATAAACGTTAATTAGTTTCAGGTGAATTGTAGTTGAGGAAAGATTTAAATAAAGTTTGATTCGTTTACGTTGAAAAGTCCGATATTTGGCTGCGACTTAGCCTGATCCTACATGGGGGCTCGTAACCGGTCTTAAACCTTAAAGATGTGAAAGTAAATACAGAAATCTTAAAACAATCAGTACAAAGACAAATAAAGTGTGAAAAGTACAGTTAGACTCACAATGTAAAGTGTTCAGTTGAAGGAGTTTCAAGTGAATAGTCGAAAAGTGTTCGGGTGAAATTTGTTGGATTCACGCTGAACAAACGTAAAGAGTAAAGCGGAAAGTGAAAAGCATTCAGGTGAATTAATTGGACCACGCTGAATGAGTAAAGCGGAAAAGTTATAAATTCGTAAAGCGGGCGCCAATAGTCGTGAAGGTCAAGCCAACAAAGAAAAAACAAAGGACAAGTTAACACCAACGTCAACACATCAATTTTGGACGAAAAAAATTAAACATCGCAAGGAATTATTTGGAAAAATACGGGGAATAAGTGTAAAACTAATTTTCTGTGAAAAGAAAAAATCGAATGTTTCAGAACATCAAATAAGAAGCAACGTGGCTTCATACAAAATCGGTAACAAAAAGCAAGTCCATCAGTGGAGAACAATGAGCACATCGAACAACGGATTTATGCAAGCGTCGATATATTATGGTGAAAGCGGTTTCGTAAAGCAAAGTAATACGATCAAATTGGTCTGCATTATGGAACGCCGAACATCAAGGTGGTAGCGCACGATCATATGATACGTCGAAGGACACTAAACTACTAAACGCAACAAAGAATCTACAACGAATTAAATGGAACGATTTTCACTGGACATTGGCAGAGAAAAGACGAACATCTTTTGGGGTCAAAAGATTATTTCAGGACGGACGTTTGGGTACCGAGTAGTTGGTGCGGATCAACTAGCCGTGTGATATCCTTTTGTTATGTCAAACGTTCTTATTGAGCAAATATAACTGTTAATTAGTGTCAGACGAATCGTAGTTGAGGAAAGATTTAAATAAAGTTTGATTCGTTTACGTTGAAAAGTCGGATATTTATTTAGCTGCGACTTAGCCTGATCCCACAAAAATATCCCTCGGTGGCGGGAAAAAAGCCCAGGGGGATAATCTTCATGAAGAAAAGTCACGTCATCATTTAAAACAAAAGCAACTTCATCCGAAAACGAATTTCTATGTCAATGAGTTATGGAGTTAATGCGAGCGGACATTTAGTTACCACCCTTGAAAAATCACGCCGTTCTCCTTGAGATATCTATAGCGAAGATATACCAACTTCGAGATCATCCGCCGAGCCCTAGAAAGTAGGACAGATGGTGACGAGGTGGATCACTGGTATGTTCAGGAACAGGACAGTTGAGGCAACCGTATGTGGCCACAAGTCTAGTTTCTGGGCAGCCGGGGGCTGCCCTCAGGGGGGAATATTATCTCCTTTGCTGTGGTGCATGGTCGTGGACTCCCCATCAGGAGGCTGAACGACGATAGGATTTTCGCCCTAGGGTACTCGGACGATTTGACAATTCTGATCAGAGGTAATATCGAGAGCAAGCTGGGCGATAGGATGAGGTACTCGCTGAAAGTAGTTGAGGAATGGTGTCGAAACCCGGACAAGACGGACATAGTTCTCTTCAGCAAGAGAACGTCGGGTCAAGAACTTGTAGGTGAACTGAAGCTGTTCGATAAAGACATCGTCTCTGGAAAGAAGGTAAAATATATGGAAGTTATTCTCGATCACAAGTCAAATTGGATCGAGCATGTCAAGGACAAGGCACAGAAGGCTATAGCAGCTTTCTGGATTTGCAGAAACTCCTTTGGGAGGAACTGGGGTATACCAAGGCTATACTGTGAATTTATGAAGCAGTCATAAGGCCTAAGATGAGTCACGGCTGTGTTGTGTGGTGGCCGAGACTCGACCTAGGGAGTGCGAGGAAAGAGCTGAACGAGATTCAAAGGCTGGTGTGCATTTGTGTTACCGGTGATATGAGGTCGACAGCTACGGCGGCCATTGAGACGTTTATTAACCTGCCACCGGTCTACGTGGAATTAAAGGCGAAAGCCTTTGCTACGGCAGAAAGGTTATCACAGAATGATCTTTGGACTCCGAATTTCACTTCGGGCCATAGGAAAATCAAGAAGGTCATCACTAATGAGGTCGTTGAGATGCCTAGAGACCGAATGAGACCGGAGACAGACATTGTGAGGTGGTTTGAGACTATCGTGCCCAGCAGGTCGGAATGGCTGGAAGGCTGGCCAAGTCTCGCGCTGGCCAAGTCTCGCGCTGGCCAAGTCTCGGGCTGGCCAAGTCTCGGGTGAAGAAGTTGTGAGGTTCACTGACGGCTCTAAAACTTCAGAAGGCGCGAGAGCCGGGGTATTTTCTCCATGGCTGGTTGTTGAAAGGTGGTATCACCTAGGAAGGTTAGCCAGCGTGACTCAGGCTCAGACGTTCGCGGCACTGATGAAGGTGCAGGAGGCAATCCCAACAGAGACATGTGGAAGAAAATTCACAGTCTGTTCCGACAATGAGGCTTTGATTGGGGCGCTCATGTCGCCTGTCGTGACATCCAAGCTGATGAAAGAGTTAAAAGAGACCCTGAACCGGGTTGGACTGAGAAATCAGGTAAAGCTGGTCTGGGTTCCCGGACACTCTGGCGTGGAGGAAAACGAGAGAGCGGATGAGCTGGCGAGGAAAGGTTCGGCAACTTTAAGTTGTAGGCCAGAACCTTTCATACCCATACCACACTCGGAATGTGTAAAAGCAATAGGGTGTTGGGTTAAGTCGGAATTCGTAAACTATTGGAGCACCTATGAGGGAGGAGTGCATACAATGCGCTTCTTCCCCGTGCCCGATGGGAAGTGGACTAGAGAATTGCTAAACATCGAGCGAGTGGTTGGTGCGATCACCGAAAACTAAGCAAGCATTTGGCTAGAATGGGACTCACCAATGATCCCAATTGCACCTGTGGCTTCGGCGAGGAGACGGGCGTTCACGTAATATGTGAATGTCGGAAGTTTTACTCACTGAGGCTTACGACTCTACGCAGTTATGTAGTTTAACCCACAACAGTACCCAGCATGGGGCCTGCCGCTCTAGATAGGTTCTTGGTTGGAACTGGGAGGTTTTAGGATATTTACATGATGAACGGGTGACGAAACAAAGGATCACTAGATCTAAGTTTCATGGACCAGAAATGGACCGCCCCAACCTGATAAATCTAAATAGCGAAGATATGGATAAGACTCCATACGACAAATCCATCCTTCAGTGAAGATTGAGTGAATGAACAAAATAGACGAGTTCGTCGCACATCGAAAAGGCGTCTGAAGGTTGAAATTTGTGCATTTCAATGCATATCGACGTCGACGACGACGACGAAAATTCGATAAAGGATTCGACAAGTAAATTTTCTTGAAATATCAAGACTTTTACTGTGGGTATCATTATGTTGATATATCAAGATTTCTATGCCCGCACCACGAATGTACGTTACGTTCGTAGAGATGTAAACATTTCTTGCGCTAGCTTCATCGACATGTCCTTTCGATTTTCCGTCTGTGTGTGATGTAATGCGGCGACCATACATTTGTAGCGAATCCTAAGTTTGATCGTACTAACTACTTGACGTCACTACTAACTACTGGACTAACTACTCATGACGTCATAACATATTTCAGCGTTGTGAGGATTCAGTTCTACCGAATTTGCATAAGAAACTCAGTGCGAAAGAGAGAAAAGAAAATCTATACAGAAGTCCACACAAAGATTGCATGGATGACGCCACTTGAGAAAAGAGAGTAGTTCTAAGTTGAGACGTTAATTCAGCTATGAAAAAAGCGTAGATGTCTCCACTTGAGGTTCGGTGACAACACACGCACCTGACACGCTCTATTGATTTCCTCTTCAGAATGAATGTTATTACTTTCGACTCGGTACGATGTATTTCTAGGCAACTGTCAGCAATTAAGGAATACGTCGCTCGCCTTTTGAAGTTCTGATGCACCTGATGCAGATTTGACGACTTCAGGAAAATTGAGATCGTGAACAACGGGATTGCAAAAACTCGAATCGTTGAAGAACATGAGGAACATTGGATGAGACTTTGGTCATTTGCTCTGAGCGTTTTTAATACAAAGGAAAGCTGAATTCAAAGACATTGAGTAGCGTCTGCATCCACAGCTTGTATGAATAACTATATCTACGGTTCGTACGGGTTACTTTGCATGTTCTGATGATTGTTTTGACTCATTTGATTACATCACTCGCCTGCGGCTTGTGAATGAAATTACGAATATCGTCTAAACAATAATCTACAAGTGCAGATAATCCATCAAATATTATTAACACTCACCGATAAGTTGATTGCATTACACATGTCATTGAGGAATACATTTTCATATTTTTCAAACAATGGCACGATCTCCGCTGGAACCAGCTCCACCATACAAGCCTAGGTACAAATTAATTAAATAAGCAACATTTCCAAGGAACGCGTCGTTTAAATACATTCATCAAGTCAAAAAACTTGAAGCAAGTAAATAAACGTCGCAATGGTCAGAGTTAAGATAGATTCTCACCCGGCATAGATGGGAAAACATTTTTCCAACTAAATTTTCATCAACAATTTCATGAAAACAATTTTTTTTTTTTGATAAATAAAAAAGTGACGTTTGACCCGCTTGACGTTTGCGCTCTCTGCTTTATCGTTTTGAATTTTCTCCCCTCCAAAAAATCTTCTTTGTCGTCTTGAATGACGTTTGAAAAACGTGAGAGACATTTTGTAGGTTAGGGAGATGGAAGTTACTCCTGCTTTAGCAAGTAAATTTTATCAATTTTTACCAAATTTTCACTTCCAAATATTATTTTTTGAATATTCTTTGGAAAATGCTTGAGATATTACCTTGAATTTCAAAGATTTCACTCTAAAATGACTTGTTAACAACTTTTTGCATGTGTGTGTTTATTGTTGCGTGTACCAAACATTCCATAAATCGATTTGGCTCTGATAACAAACTTTAAATAAAAGCTTTTTCTACTCTAACCAGTTTTGTTGTTGAAATTTTAACTAATTTTTTCCAAACTTTAGTTGATTTTGACGTTTTTGAAGAAAAAACTAACATCTGTTGACGTCACTATTTCAGTTCGCTCGAGTGTCGGCATTGAGCTATGGAATTCGGCAGGATTAAAGATCCCTTACGTACCGAATCAGAACTTTCCCCGTGACGAAAGTAAATTTTGTCGCGCTATCGTGTTCAGTGCTGATGGCAGATTTCTGGCCTGGGCCAATGGCACTAAGTAATTTTAAACTCATCAACTTCAATGCCATCATCTAACAATTTTCTTTCCCTAGAGTTGAGATTTGTGCCACTAAGGACTGGAAAATCATATTCTCTTTGCCACGACCAAAAACATTTTATTTGAAATTTTCGCCGAGTGGAAAGTACTTAGTCACATGGGAATTGTTTATAACAACCAAGGACAATGCCGAAGGAACTCCAAATTTGAACGTTTACAGTACCGCCGATGGTAACTGCATTTTTTCCACCATTCAGAAGAAGAATACTGACTGGGAACCGCACTGGTCGATGGATGAATCGATATTGGCATTCATGGTGGGTGGTGAAGCGTTCTTTTACGAAACGAACGAAGCGAAAGGTTTCGAGAAGCCAGCTAAGAAAATTGGCGGCGCTAGGAATGGATCAATATCGATCTCACCATTTGGCACAAATCCATATGTCGCATTTCATTTGCCTGGTGCTAAAGGGTCACCGTCCATGTGCAAGATTTTCAAATATCCTGATCTACAGGCAGCTCAGCCCATTGGATGTAAAAGTTTTTTCCAAGTAATGCGTCAGCAAAACATTTTTCACTTTGATGGGAAATTGTAAAATGTTTTCAATGTTTAGGCCGACCGTGTTGAGATGATGTGGAACAAACGCAGCACTGGGCTGATTCTTCTCACAAGTACGGAAGTCGATTCGACTGGTGCCTCCTACTACGGAAAACAAGCTCTACATTTTATGTCAACAAGGGGCGATTCATTTGCTGTTCAATTAAGTATGCAGATGCGAACTGAACGTCGTCCCTCGTTTTCTAAACAAACTTTATTTTCACAGAAAAAGACGGTCCAATTCATTCGGTGTCGTGGAATCCGAATTCTACCGAATTTTGTGTCATTTACGGTTTTATGCCAGCTAAGGCCTCATTCTTCAACTTGAAATGTGATTCAACATTCGACAGCGATGAGGGCGCCATTAACAGTATTTACTACAATCCATTCGGTAATTTGGTTATTTTGGCTGGTTTCGGAAATCTTCGCGGCAATGTTGAAGTGTGGGATGTGGCCAAAAAGAAAATCGTGTCAACGTTACAGGCTCCGGACTCAACGATGTTGGAATGGTGCCAAAGTGGTGAAATTTTCGTAACGGCTACGACCGCACCACGACTTCGCATGTCAAATGGGTGAGTTATTTTTGTTGCTTCACATCTCGACTCTCACATCGATAAATCCTTATTTTTCGGAGTAAAGTGAATCAGATGCGGTTACCATGTGAGTTTGACGTGATTCCCATTCGAATCAGATGCGCTTCTCATGTGAATCAGATTTCCATGTGAAACAGATGTGATTCCCATGTTAATCAGATGTGATTCCCATGTGAATCAGATGTGATTCTCATGTTAATCAGATGTGATTCCCATGTGAATCCGATGTGATTCCCATGTGAATCAGGTGTGATTCTCATGTGAATCAGATGTGATTCCCATGTGAATCATATAAGATTCCCATGTGAATCAGATGTGATTCCCGTGTGTAACTGAGACGTTTTCTAGATGAATCAGAGGCTATTCCCATGTGAATCAGATGCGATTCCCATGTAAATCAGATGCGATTCCCATGTGAATCAGATGCGATTCCCATGTGAATCAGATGCGATTCCCGTGTGAGTCAGATGCGATTCTCATGTGAATCAGATGCGATTCCCATGTGAATCTGGGTCGATGAATCTGAAGCGATTTCCGTGTGAATCTGAGGCATTTCCCATGTGGATTAGAGTCATTGTGCAAGTGAATCAAAAGCAAGTCACATGTGAATCAGGGGCGATTCATATGTGAATCAGATGCGATTCCCATGTGAATCAAAGACGGCACACATGTGAATTAGAAACGATTTCTATGTGAATCAGATGAGATTCCCATGTGAGTCTGAGGCGTTTACCAAGTGATTCAGAGGCGATTCACATGTGAATCAGAAGTGCCACGTGAAACTAAGGCGATTCCCAAGTGAGCCTGAGGGGTTTACTAAGTGAATAAGAAGCGATTCTTATGAGAATGATTTTCATTCAACAAAATTTTCTTTTTCAGGTTTAAAGTATGGCATTACTCCGGTGCTCTGTTGCATGAAACAATGTGGCCAGAAGGTCAAGAGCTACTTGAAGTTATTTGGCAAACGTATCCAAGTGGCACGTTCACCGAACAGCCCATTACAAACGTTAAGCTTGAAGGTATCAAGTCTACTCAGCCACAAGCCAGTGCTCAGGCTTATAAACCACCGAATGCTCGTGGCATCAACATACCAAGACCATCAACAGCAACCAATGATAATAGCATTCCAGTTTCTGCAGGCCGCAAGGATAGACGCAACAGACCCCGTCCGGCAAGCCATTCAAAAAATAAAAGCGAAGAAAATGACGACGCAAAACACAATGACAGCACCTCATCAAATAATGCACAATCACAAAAATTTCGACCAATCAGCAGAGACAGTGCCAAGAAGCCGAGCAAACCAGAAGATCTGGAGAAAGCGAAACGAATCAGAGCTCTAAACAAAAAGTTGTCCGACATTTCAAAATTGAAGACTCGTCGTGATAAGGGCGAACACTTAGAATTGAATCAAGTTCAGAAAATCGATTCGGAAACATCGTTAATGAAGGAATTAAACGATTTGAAGATTACGTAAAGTAACTGGCAAAATGATCAACTTTTTCTCGTCATACTTTGGTAACTGTAAATTTTAACCGTGAGCGAACACATGTTTCTGTTGTAAACATCTTTCTTTTGCTAGTTAAATAAAAATTTAATAATGAACTTAAAGGTTGTATTAATCCCATTTTGATCGCCGCTTGGCATACACTTCGGTTCCGTCTTCTTGCAATGCAGCGTAATATCCTTGACTTTCGTATTTCGATCGCATGTAGGCAATGTATCCAAGTACCGTACCAAATCCAATCAGGCCCAATGTCATCACCACAATATTCTAGGGGAACAGATTTTTACTTCTCTTGTGTTTTCGCATCTTTTCACTTACTGGTTTCGCATATAACTCAAAGTTAACAGCACGAAAAACTCCTGTCGTTCGCATTGAGCGGATACCTTCTCCCGGTTGGTATTTGTGGTCTGGTTGTTTGTCACTCATCTTTAGCAGAGATTTTGGTCTTGCTTTCTACGACAGACTCGATCGTCTCGTCTCCTTCAGGGATTACGCGTAGAGTGACAACAGATGACATCAGAGTATGTTCGTTCAAGTGAACGGACATTCGCTGTAGTGCAGTTTTTATCGATCAGAGGTACCACCACACTAACGCTGCCAACCCGCAATGTATCGACATGACAGTCGGCTTTTTAAGCTTGTATTCATCAATCGTCCAAGTATCTTGAAACATAAAAGAAAAATTAATCGCAAAAATGGTTGAAAATAACGGCATTGAACTAACGGAGCAAGAGACTGAGTTGTACGATCGTCAGATTCGATTATGGGGATTGGACTCTCAGAAAAGGTAATGTCAATTGAACGATAAAATAAAGTCGAATGTCTTTGAAATTTTGGATTGTAACCAAACATTAGACTGCGTGCTGCTCGAATTTTACTGTGTGGACTGAATGGATTTGGAGCAGAAATCGCTAAAAATATCATTTTGTCTGGAGTGAAATCAATGACTTTATTGGACCATCAAAACGTAAGCGAGACAGACTTTTGTTCACAATTTCTTGTTCCACAAGAAAGTGTTGGAAAAAATCGTGCCGAAGCATCGTTGCTTCGAGCTCAAGCTTTGAATCCTATGGTTGAGATTACTGCAGATACCGAAAAGTTGGATGACAAACCGGATGAATTTTTCCACAACTTTGATGTTGTCGTAGTGTCGGAGGCTACAACAAAGTCACAAATCCGTATTGACAATGTGTGTCGCGACAAGGGGGTGAAATTTTTCGCTGGCGATGTATGGGGTACGTTCGGATACAGTTTTGCTGATCTGCAAGAACACAACTTTGCTGAGTGAGTTCGGTTTTTTGAGATCATCAACGTTTCCACTCTATGATTTTTTATCTATCGATTACAGAGAGAAATTCAAGCACAAGCGAGGCAAAGACAAAAAATCGGAGATGGTCACAACAACAGTCAAAAGAACCGTTAACTTCCCGTCTCTACAAAAGGTGTTGGATTTTGACTATACAGAAGAAAGTTTTGTCAAGAAAATCAAGCGTACTGGTCCTTCCTTCATTGTTCTTAAAGTTTTACAAAATTTCCGAGAGAAATTTGGTCGAGATCCGTCGTATAAAGACCGATCCGAAGATTTGGCTAAACTACTAGCTATTCGGGATGAAATTGCACCGAATTTGGCACCGGACTCAGCTTTCGTTCATGTATTTGCACAGATATCACCAGTAGCTGCAATTGTTGGTGGTGAACTCGCTCAGGAGATCATAAAAGCCGTTTCGCAAAAGGAAGCGCCACACAACAATGTATTTTTGTTCGATCCAACCACATGTTGTGGTTATGTGGAAACAATCGCAAATTGATTTCGTGTGAAGAATATGGAATCTCCATGAATGTATTTGATTACAAAATAAAATTTAATTTTTCTATTTACGCTGGTGGTCGTTCATTCAATTTCCTTTTCTTTGCGTAAATGTGACGGCTTTTGACTGATATTTCCTTTTTTGGAAGCGATCAAAGGGACTAAGCAAGACTCCTATAAATTCTATTCACCCTCTAAATCCCAATCCCCCAATAAATCCTCTTGCCAGCGCTCATCAAATCCACCTGAAAGTCCTCTCTGAATCTCACTACCAACCTTCAATAAATCCCACGATATACTCCACCAAATCCCATACCAGCGCTCACTAAATCCCACATCATTCCCCACTCATACCAGAACCCACTAAATCTCACACCCGCACCCACTAAATCTCACACCCGCACCCACTAAATTCCACAGCAGCCCGGCTAAATCTCACAGCATACCTCCCTAAATCACACATTAGCACTTATAAATCTCACACCAGCCCAGGGCATTGTTTTGGAAAATCGTATTTTCAAATTTTCCAAATAATTTGCAATAATTATCCAAATCATAATTTGGAAAATTTGGAAATACGACTCTCCAAAATTGGGCCCTGCACTAGCACCCACTAAATTCCACGCCATCACTCACTAAATCTCACACCAGCCCACACCAAATCCCACATCATTCACCACTAAATCTCATACCGTCTTTCACTAAATCCCACACCACCACCCACTAAATCCCACACCAGCACCCACTAAATCTCACACCAGCACCAACTAGATCTCACACCAGCACCCACGAAATTCTACATCAGCACGCACTCAATCCCACACCAGAACCGACTAAATCCCACAGCTTCCTCTACTAAATCTCACACCATTCTCCACTAAATCACACCATTCCCCACTAAATTCCACACTAGCTTCCACTAAATCCCACGCCAATACACACTAAATCTCACAACAGCACCCACTAAATTCCACATCAGCACTCACTCAATCCCCACCAGTACCAACTGAATCTTACACCAGTCCCCAATTCGACAACATGGGATTCGAAGTGATCGGCAGCATGCTAGTGAAGAGGGGAGTAACGCCAGTTGTAGTCAGATGGATAGATAGGATGCTCAGAGATAGGACGTTGAGGCCGACCGACGTGTGCGGCGCCAAGGCTGATCTCTGGGTTGCCAAATGATGTCCTCAAGGCGGCATTCTTTCACCCCTGCTATGGTGCATGGTGGTTGATTCCCTTCTAAGGAAGCTAAACGGGAGCGGGTTCCTTACCCAGCGGTACTCGGATGACTTGACCATCTTGATCAAAGACAATTTCGAAAGCAATCTGGGAGAGTGCTTGAGAACGGCTCTGAGAGTAGTGGAGCGATGGTGCCGGGAAAGGGGTCTCCAAGTAAACCCAGATAAGACGGACATAGTGCTGTTCAGCCGAGGGCTCACAGGCTCAGATCTTCTTGGGAAAGTGAGGATCTTCGAAAAGGACGTTTAAATTAGCCCCCAGGTGAAATATCTGCAAGTTACGCACGACCGTAAGCTAAGCTGGAACGCCCATGTAGAGGACAAGGCTCAAAAAGTTCTGACGGCCTTTTGGATTTGCAGAAGTGCTATTGGCCCCAGCTCTTCCCGGGAAGAGCTGGGGCCCATCCTCAAAAGCAATGCTATGGATGTACAAAGCGGTAGTAAGGCCTACAATAAGTCATGACTGCGTAGTATGGTGGCCATGGCTCAACGTGCAGACGGCGAGGGAAAGGTTGAAAGAAGTTCAGAGGTTGGCGCGTGTGTGTGCCACGGGTGCCATGAAGACGACGGCAACGGCGGCCCTGGAAGTGCTACTAGCAGTGCCACCTATTGATATAGTAGTGAAGGCGAAAGCTTTCGTAACATCAGACAGGCTGACAGAAAATAGCTGGTGGTCTCCAGGTTTCAAGACCGGGCATGGGAAGATCAAAAGATCTCTGATCATATTTTTGACATGCCGCGGGACTGTATGACAAAGAAACTTAATGTAATTAAGCGGCACACATTTCTTTTAAATAAATGTTTTCTCTCTCTTATTATTCCCAAGCAGGGATAAGTGGGCGAACGGGTGGCCACTTATTCTACCCGAAAGTAAATGGGTCAGATTCACAGACGGGTCAAAGACAGGTGAAAGGATCGGAGCCGGGGTATATGACCCGAGGATATATGGCGCCTGGATTCACCTGGGAAGTCTATCCAGCATCTTCCAGGTCTTTTGGGAGCTCAAGAAATTCTGCCAGAAGGACTGAATGGTGAAGACGTGATCGTGTGCATTGATAGTGAATCAGCAATAAAAGCGCTGATATCACCCACTGTGACTTCTAAAGGCTACTTGAACCAGATAGTGCTGAGCAATCGAGTCAAACTAGTTTTCGTTCCAAGGCACTCCGGAGTGAACGGTAATGAGAAGGCTGACACAAACCGGCTCTACGGCAATCTCATACGGACCCGAACCTCACATCCCCATCCCGAATTCGCTTTGTGCGAAAAAGGTCAATGACTGGGTGAGGGCGGAGCACAGAAAAAGCTGGACAGCATACGAAGGAGGAGTGCATACCAAGCACTTCTTCCCCACTCCGAACAAGAAATATACTAGGGAGCTCCTGTCGATGGGCTGGGATCGCATAAGAAGGGTGGTTAGTGCGACGACCGGACATTGCGGACTCAACAAGCACCTCACGAAGATGAGAATTTCAGGTGCCCCAGACTGTTCCTGTGGCTTGGAAGAGGAAACGGGCTTTCACGTTATATGTGCTAAGACACAGGACACTAGGCGACTACGTCGTGCAACCTTCGAAATTGGCCGTCCTAGGGCCTATCATATTAGACAGGTCGGCAAGCAAAGGTTTTCATGATTTTTTAAATGATGAGCGGGAAAAAAGGAACAAAGGGTCACAAGATCTGTGTTCCAGACCACGAAAGTGATCGTCCCAAACCGATAAAAATCTAAAAAAATCCACACCAGCTACCGCATTAAATCCCACACCACCACCCGCATTAAATCACCGGCACCCACTAAATCTCACATCAACCTCCACTACATCATACACCAGCGCCCACTAAATCTCACACCAGCCTCCAAAGGAAAGAATCCTATGCAACTTAAACAATCACTAAGACGTCAGTTTTTAAAAGGATTTCGAACTTCGAGACGAACTGGTAGCCAAAAGACACTTTAATTAAAACATTTTTTCGTTATAACTTTTATCTTTTCCCAAACATCACAACAATCACTTTGTCTTTAACAATTAGTCCATTAGTTTCCCTTAGAGCTTTCTCCACCGATTTGTATCCACTTTCATCGTCCATATACGGATCATTGAAACAAACAAATGCTTGGCCTTTCATTCGGCCCGACTTCATTACCCTAATGTCTAAAGATTGACCTGCGTCAATAAATCTGGAGTAAATTCCTCTTAGATCCTCCTCCTCGACGTCTTTCGATAAATTTTTTAGGTAAAGCTTGTTGCTTGGCTCACCGGGACTGTAGTTTTGGAACAATGGATGTGACTGCATTTGTGCAACAGATAGGCGTTTTTCAATTGAATCTGTGGCTTTATTTACTGAATCGATTTCTTCTTTCCTTTCGGCAACATTTATGCTTCCAACTACTTGGCCAAGAGTTGATTCAGAGTGGGTAAGTTCGGCAGGTACATTAATAACGATCGATCTCTCGGTTAAACTTTTACCAACTTCAAATGCTTCCTCAAGAACCGTCGACGAAGCGTGTGTCTGTCCAAGACCATTCATTTTGTTGGCATATCCACTTTGTGCTGACTGCAGTATCGAACGCATCCTTTTGGAGTTTAGTAATTTTTCAAACTTTTCACGTTTTCGTTTTTTTGTTTGCAATTCAACGTCGGACGTCTCAGATTCTAGTTCGGACTCGTCCGATGCGAGCAAATTATTTGACAATCGATCGGTTTGCGTGCACGCATCCAGCAACACTAATTTTTCTGTCAATGGTTCAGATTTGGAAGTTGTTGACGGCCATACGAGATTTTTCGATCCCACAATGAATGGAGGTTCCAAGTTCATGCGATTCATTAAATGCAAGACTTGCGTGTACAATTTTGGTGTTGTTTCCAACGCAATGGTGATGGCATCCAAAATGTCTCTATTCGCTTTCGGATAAACATATCGTAAATGTGGCGGTGGCGGTTGCTCAAAAAGAGAATGCGTGGCATAGAGTCTTTTGACAAATTCACTAAAATTATGTTTTATTTCTGTTGATGATCGGGATGGGATGGGAGCTGCAGTCGTAACATTGTTGTTTGATAATTTTTTCGCGTAAGTCACTGAAAGTAGACGATCCTTCACTGGTCTTTGATGCAGTTCTCGAATGTAGTGTTTGGGCTCCAGAGTGGTGGAAAATCGAACAAGTGCTGAATGTTTGTTGGTGATTGATACCAGGGTCGCTGTGGTATTTGTGAAGCAAATGTTGATAAATTCCTCAATTTCTCTTGCCAAGAAATCAGATGGGAAATTACGAATCCAAATCAAATGCGGATCAATAAATTCCGGCAAACGGTTCATTATTTTTCTCCCCGTGAAGTAACTGAAAAAGCGTTGGAATCAGATTTTGCTCACACATTCAATAATCACAAACCTACCCGCTGGATTGACATTGAACAAATTTGATGTCAGTTCTTATTATTGTTATTGTTTTGCTCAACTCCAAAGCTTTCAGTTTTCAGTTGAAAAAGTCACGAGAGAGCGGCATTTGTATATACAACAAACAGCTGTCATGAGGTGTCAAAACTTGTTCACGCATCGTATCAATTTTTGAACGCATGCGACACAGATAAAATCCAGATAATCGCACCGAGGTGACCGCCGAGGTCCCCTTCTGACGCAAATAATCGACTGTCGATGCTATCGATCCTTTCCTTATGGCGCTGAACGTGAATAATTTATTCATTTTTGAAAAATGTTATATGAGGCATTCCACGCAACAAGTGAATTATTTTTCTCTCCTTCCCTCTACCAACACTTATACATTAAGAATTGATAACAGGTGGAATGTGGAATCAGCGAAGCGTTATCGCAGAGAAAGACCATAGGGGGATTCACATCTTGCCGGCGTTATCCAAAGGACTATAGAGCGAATCATGAAGTGGCAGATTGCGGAATTTCTTGCAGAGCATCGATTTTTGCACTGGCACTGCGTTAGTGAAGGTGCTCATGATGTGTGCAGTGCACACAATGCGGAGGGAAAGTTTGTTTCGTTCCTTCTGTTGCTTGAATTCTCCAAAGCGTTTGACTCGGTGGACCATTCCTTGTTGTTCCGTAAGCTCTGTAAAGACGTTTGCTTCGACGGATCAGCTCATTGAATCGTACCTGGCCGACAGAGTGCAGTGTGTGGAGATAGATGGATACAGATCGAGCTTCCTTTCGATGAGTTGCGGTCTTCCGCAGGGTACGGTTCTGGCGCCATTGTTATTCTCTATGTTTGTGAACGATTTGCCTGGGGGTTTTGCGGGAATGTAGTTGCCACATGTTCGCTGATGACTTTCAGATGTACTTCAGTTACCTGATTGATAAAATTGCAGAAGCGGTTTCACTGATAAATCGTGATCTCGCGCGCGTCTCAGCTTGGGACTTACAGAATCGTTTATTGATAAATGCGTCGAAGTCGAAAGTGCTGATGATATCTAGACCCAACGTGTCGTTTTCCCCTGTGATCGAACTGGACGGTGAAGAGATACCCGTTGTGGATAAGGAGAAGGTACTGGGAGTTTGGTTCAATCGGTCTTTGGGATGGGACGGTCATTGGAGTGAAGCCAGACCAAAGATTTATCGAGGGCTCTGGGTGTTATGGAGTGGCAAAGCGTCGTTACCATTATGTAATAAAGCATACATACATACATGCTATCGTTTATCTGTTTTTTTATGAAACTTTGTGACCAAAGAAATGCTAAGTTGCTAAATGCTAATGACGTTTTGGTTTACATGGAACCAGGATGTCAAATTACATGTATTATTGAGAGAATTCTCTCACATGAAAAATGTGTCTGCCGACTTGCGCTTTCTATCCAGGCATGCTTGCTTGCTTAATTTATCCAGGCATAGTGGTGCCAATTTAGCACTTCTCTGTTTGTGACCCTTCTTGACAAATAGACAGGGGCGTCGCGGTCTTTTGTTTTGATCTTTACAAATAACCTGTGACCTTCTGTTACTTGTATATGTGATCGAAAATTAAAGTAAAAATTTCCACGTTTCAGTTTAATTGTTCCACGACCAAGCAAAGCTCGAGTAATTTATAAGATATTCTCAAAAAAAAATTTACAAATAACGCTCAACGTGAAGTTAGTTGCAGTTAGATAGGTATATAGATAAGAATGGTAATAAGTGGGGCCAAACTATGAAATGTTTGGCAGGAACCTGGATAATAATCCTTTGTTCCCCTTTCGGTATCTAATGCAATCGAAAATTATTTGCGCACCCGTTTCATCGCCATGACCACATAGACACTTCGGACTTTCCTTGATACCTAAAATCGCAAAGATGCTTGCTGAGTCCACAATGATTTGTGATGACTTTAACCCTTCTTTTGATATTTGGTCTGTGAAGGTTTAGAAGTCTCTGGCTGAGGTCTTTGGACGGGATAGGACAGAATATTTTCGTGTGTTTAGCACCATCATAGCTCTGCCAGGATTTTTCATGTTGTTTTATCAGCCATTGGTTAATAATACTTTTCCTGATAGTTTTAGATATACCAAAGTGTGGCTCTGGTCCAATGAAACTCTTTGTAGCTCCATTCCCTGCCAGCATGTCTGCTTTTTCATTCCCAGGAATTCCTTCGAGGCTAGGAACCCAAAGGATAGTGACCCTGCTTGGGTCACTAATTTCGTTGAGAATTGTTTTACATTCACGCACCGTCTTGGGGCATACCATCGGAAAGCTTATTGCCTCAATGGCCGATTGGCTGTCTGTACAGATATAGATGACTTTTTATGGCGTCTGATTCGCAGAGTTCCGAAATGGCAAATAGCTCGGTTTGGTGGACTGAGGCGTATCGGCCTGTGAAAATGCTAGCCTCTAGAAGACGAAATTCACAGAAGAATTTGGCCCCCGTTTGGAGCCATCCGTATAGCAAACTAGTTCTCCTAGGTCGACCCTATTTTCCCCCAACCACTCCCTTTTTTCCGGAACGGTGCAAGTGAACTTATCATCTAACCAGAGTTCTGGTCGGCACTGATCGCTCAGTATTTGAAGGATATAATCTTTGATAAGTGTGCAGATAGTGGCGTGCCTAACTCTGATTTATCAGACCAACAGCCGTTATATTTCACATTACAAGCTGATCTGATAGCCATAGATTTTGTATAAAGATCTAACGGTGGAAGGAAGACTAGAGCTTCTAGCGACTTTGTGGCGGTGGTATTTTTCGCCTCAGTGATATATAGCCCAGCCAATCTCTGCAGGTTATCCAACCTCTTCTTGGCTGTGCTAACCTCAATTCTGGGCCACCATACTGTACATCCATGACAGAGAATCGGTCTGACCACGGCTGTGTATGTCCACCAGGAAAACCTACGCAGAAGTACGAAGTTCTTCTTTAAATTTCGGTCATTATAATCGAAAAATTGATTGTGGAATTAAATTTCGGCAAAATCTCTGTAGAACTTTCGAAGTTACAGTCAAAAAAGTGGTCCATGCTAGTATATGTGCGAAGGCTCTCCTTAGAGCCATAGGTCTGCTTTAAGGTCGGCCTCGGCCCCACCTCGCAAAACAATTTTTTGCTATGTTGTGGGGCAAATTCAGTGGATTTTTTTGTACATAGAAGAATGAGCCAGAGGCCTCTGCTAAGTACTCTAGGACGGTGTTAAGATCGGTCCTAAAAAAATTCTCTTTTGATTTGTTTGAATCTTTTTGAAATTGTGGGGATTTTGTGGGCATTCGGATTGTTGCTTCGAACTGGTTTTTGAATATAACCCTTTCGATAATTTCCAATCAAATTTAATGTGGACGTAATTTCATACTCTTACGTGGCAATATTTACTTAGATACCTTCGAGTCTTTTTGCAACATGGATTCTGTTTGTCACATTTATCTGATACGTACGGGTCCCTTGCATATGTTTTCATTCATTAGCTTAACAAAATCAGCTGGATTCATTGAAAAGTTCAAAAATTAGCTGATTTTCCCGCAACGAAGTTAGTCTTGGTCGTAACTGCAGCTTACTTCACGTTGAATATTACTTGCTAAGATCAAAAAGATATCAAAACAAAAGACTGTCACGTCCCTGCAAATCGATCAGTTCGTAATAAAAGGAACTGCTCAATTTTTCTTTATGTTGGCACTACGATACATTCGCGTCGTGTGTGTGACACATTGATCTGTCGTTTTGCTTGTCTAGTTGTGTGTAAAAAATTTAAACAAAAGTTACAATTTAAAGAACTAAAATGGTATCACTGGGCCCCAAGAAGGATGGAGGACCGAACATCGAGTTTTTCCAATCACCGGAATCGATGCAAGGTTTCGAACAAATACGTTCTTGGTTGACGAAAAATTGTAAAAAGGTATGGAATTGCCGGCAGAGTGTTTCATGAAGAAGACTTCGCCATTTTGATTCAAAATAAATCAAAAATACGAGTTATAAACAATGCGCTTAGGGGAAGTTTTCATTCATGTTACGCCGTAGTTCTTCGCATTTTTGTGAACGAAATACTTCTGACGAAAGCATTTCTAATTTATGCGACGGAAATGTTCTTTTGAGTTAGTGAAACTGAAAGTTAACTTTGTCAGAAAGTAATGCCGCCTTTTGTTGGATTAGTTCAATAAATAGTTCCAGTGACAATGAAGATATCGTCGTAGTTAAGGTGTAATTTGTTTCTTTTGCAGTATATCCAAACCGATCCACCAACGAAGGAGTCTTTGTGCCAGCTAATTATTCAGTTCATCCAGTACCAAGAAACGAAATTCGGAAAAAATGCTACCGAACATCTTCTCACCAGATTGCCGGTATGTCGTGAAATATTTCTTGTTAATATTGTCTAAATCATTCCCCACCAACCTCAGATGCGATGTTTTCTGGATTTCAAACCCGGCGGTAGCCTTTGTCATATTTTCGCGAACATGTACCGCTACAAGTCTGAACAAAGGTGGCGTAAATTCGACTTCAGCATGGCCAAGAATCCTATGCGAAAGGACCCGAACATTCAAATGTTAATGGAAATTGAAACGGCTTTGATCGAAGCGGAATGCTTTAGAATGCCTGTCGTCTATGTGCGACCGGACGTTGAGAAAACATTGGCCAGTAAAGTGAAGTCAATAATAACGGATCATCAAGGTGAAATTACGGAGGATGAAGAGGAAGCGTCACACATTGTTTGTCCGATTGTTGAGCCACTTCCTGAAGATTTTGCGAGACCAACATTTCGTCGTGGTAATCATATCATGATCCATTGGTACTATTTCCCTGAGTCCTATGATTCGTGGGTTGCTAATACATTCGATTTGCCCGACAACATTCCTGAGAATCCAGCGTCACCCGAAAATCGGTGGAGAGTATCCGCTTCTTGGGTTTTAGACTTGGATCAGTATAATGAGTGGATGGCTGAAGAAGATTACGAAGTAGACGAGAAAGGTGGTAAGAAAGTTCATAAGTTGCGATTGTCTGTGGAAGAATTGATGCCGATTGGACCGGATGATAAGAGAAAGCCCGTTGCTGGAGGTAGCAAACAGAAACGAAAGCGTTCCCCTTCTCCTCCGCCGCCGAAAGGAGCAAGCAAAAGAAAGAGGTGAGTTTTTGATTAAGGAAAATCGATTGTTGACTGAACTTTTGATGAATAGTGGTAGGTCACCAGCTGTCTTTCAACGTAAAGGACGCAGTGGTGAAGGCGATGATGACGAAGATTTGACCCGTGACATGGAAGATCCGACACCCGAACCAAACATTACTGAGGTGACGAAACCACCAGCGACCCCGTTGACTGCGGCAAGTCCTGCCACTCCACAGTCTGCTAAACAAAGAGACACAGATATGTTGCCAATTAAAGGTGGAACTGTCACCGATCTAGACGAGGATATGGAACGTACAGGTGGTGAAGATTCACAAACGGCAAAAACAAGTGAAAATAGCAACACACAGGAATTCCCACCAAATAAAGATGACTTGGAGGATAATGTTACCGAACAAACGCATCACATTATCGTACCATCGTATTCGGCGTGGTTCGATTACAATTCCATACATGTCATCGAAAAGCGCGCAATGCCCGAATTCTTCAACGGGAAAAATAAATCGAAAACTCCGGAGATTTTTATGGCATACCGAAATTTTATGATCGATACGTATCGCTTGAATCCCACGGAGTATTTGACCAGTACGGCATGTCGTCGCAACTTAGCTGGTGATGTTTGCGCAATAATGCGAGTGCATGCATTTCTGGAGCAGTGGGGACTAATCAATTACCAAATTGATGCTGAATCTCGGCCAACCGCAATGGGCCCACCACCAACTTCCCACTTCCACATTCTAAGCGACACACCATCCGGATTACAACCAGTTAATCCACCGAAAACCACTCAACCATCCGCTGCCAAAGCTTTATTCGATTTGGATAAAAATAAAAAAGAAAAGGATACGGATGCTTCTCCAGCTGGGGCGGCGTCTGGGTCACAATCAGCCATTCCAGCGACTTCACCAACTATCGTTAAAACAGAATCAACCGTTGAGGCGAACGGTCAATTTGGTTTAAGACTTGATCAATACGCCAAGAAACCATCGGCATTGAAAAATAAAACAGCGGCTGGTATGTCACGCGAATGGTCCGAGCAGGAAACTTTATTGCTGTTAGAAGGTCTTGAGATATACCGTGACGATTGGAACAAAGTGTGTGAACACGTTGGGACCAGAACTCAGGATGAATGTATTTTGCATTTCTTACGTTTACCAATCGAGGATCCATATCTGGAAGACGACAGTGGATATTTGGGACCATTGGCTTATCAACCGATTCCGTTCAGTAAATCTGGCAATCCAATCATGTCCACTGTAGCATTTCTAGCATCGATCGTTGACCCACGAATTGCAGCTTCTGCTGCAAAAGCAGCTATGGAAGAATTCGCAACGATTCGAGTAAGTTCTTTTCTTCCCATCCATTGACAATTTCTATAAAATTTGCGACTTTTAGGAAGAAGTACCACCAGGTATTTACTACGCACATTATAAAAACGTTGAAAAACTTGCAGTTCATGGAAAATTTGTTCCGAATGCAGGATTAGACATCAGTGGCATAGCTGGCACCGGATCCGGTAAAGAAGACGAAGATCATAAGCCCCCCATGGACGAAGAAATGAAAGATTTGTCTAAGAAAGATGGAGGTGAGTACAAACCAAATTTGTTTTCGTGTTTTCCATTGTTTTGTTCCTTTCTCCCACAAGTTCTTCCTATCGTTCCACTCTTACCAATGTAACGATAATTTATTTTGATGGTACTTGATGATTTTGATGAGTCTGACTCAGATTTGGACTGCGCAATCCTAGCTTGGGATATACGCTAGAGTCAGACAAAGCATTTTTAAAGTATTAGCCCTTACGTTTCCCAGGTTCGACCCTGTGTGGTGTAAATATTGAATCCAAGACCGTTATGTCCGTAGACTAGTTCACTCATAATTTCATATGGCTAGCTCGTTCCGAAACACGCTGCTCCGCTACTTGGAAGTGCTGTACACTTATAAACTGTGACATTCCTGGCACAGTAACTAACAACAACCGACGGACATGGAAATAATGCTTTTTTTTCTGTAACCGAGCCGAAATTCCCCGCGAACCGAAAATCAGTTTGCGATTTCCCTGATGTCTGTAGCTGAGATTTTCCTATTTTAGTTGGGATTTCCCAGATTTCGCGTAAATTTCTTAAACATTTTAATCCAGCCATTTTTGGACACGTACGAAGTACGAGTCCTATGCGCTTACCATGACGTTTGCAATCAGTCGATTGGAGCCCTAGAAATGAGAGTCGACTAGGGCACTTCGCTTTTAGTGATCCTTTTTTCATTTGAGACTTAATCCAAGTCTGAAGAGGAAGTAAGAAAAAATTTAAAAAATTTGGGGCCAGAGCCTATTCTCAGGGCCCTAGGTCAGTCCTAATCGAAAATTTTCTTTCTATTTTGTGGATAAAATTGAGGAGAACATTTTCTCCCATGGAAGTATGAGTGGCAGGGCTCTCCTAAGGGCCTTAGGTCGGTCCTAACGTCATTCCTAAATTACATTTTACTGTTTTTCAAAGAAAATTTAGGAGAACACTTTTGTATGAGTTGAATGACTCTCCTTAGGGTCCTAGGTCGGTGCTAAGATCGGTCCTGACACACAAAGTTTTTTTTGATCAAATGGATGAATGACTGTAAAGGCTCCAGGGCAGCCTAACCTATTTTTTTATGTAATGTAGAGAAAACTTCCGCCAGCCATTTCCCGATGATAGCTACTTCCGAACGATAACGATGTCCCAACGGCATACGTTCCCAACGTTTTTCAATGACATATGTCTGTACTGAAATTTCCTTAAAATATTTTTTTCGCCTTCGGCGATCTCCCTGCGAACCCAAATTTTTGCCCAAAAATTTTCCAGTAACGAGGTTTGCAGGTTCGCGTATTATTTCCATGCCCGACAACCGATGTCGCTCGAGCATCAGTCGGACCAGCTACGAAATATTATCTGAAGCATTAATTTGAATATAGTTCTTGCGAGGACCTGTATCGCCATTACTTGCCTTCGCCATGTACGGATATGCAAAAAGTACGTGAACCTGCAAACCTCGTTCGCGAGAAGTTTTTGGGCGAAAAATTTGGTTCGCGGTAGGCGAAAAAATTGAAAGCGGGAAGTCGTTTCGGATTAAATTTGATGTGAAAACGGCAAGTAGGAAATAGTGGAAACTTTGTAATCTTCAGTGTCTAGTGAATAACGATATTTGGCTCATGGTTCAAACCGCCAAATGGGGAGAAGGGATCTATAATGGAGATAGAAACTCATATAAACCGTGGAAGTTCTTTATGGGCGTCTTCTAAAAAACGAGAAAATTTTTAGTTCGTTCCCGGAAAGAAAACATCTTTTGCATGTCCGGCCATGCATTGGATTTACCTGTCGTCGTCGCCTGATGTTGTTCTGACCCTCCGAGGTATGTTAACACAGTACATTTGAGAAGTTCATTGTTTCCGAATTCCGGACTCGAATTTGTCTCTGTGAGCGATGGGTTGTTGACGGACAATGGCTGCGATTGTTGTTGGATTAGTTGCATCAGTTCATTGAGATGAATGTCCTCCAAACAGTTTCTTTCTGTTCGCGAGGTAATTGAGATGCTCGTTTTCGTGATTGTACCTGTCCTCTAACCCGTCTGTTGACTCCTTTAATGCTTCGACGCATACAAACAATATTTACATTATGATTTTATCGCCATGAATGTCTTTCAAATGCGTGAGAAAATGAGCAAAAAATCGTTGCGGTTATAATTTCGCTTGATTTTACACTGCGGTAAATTGGAAGTGTTGACTAAATTGGATTCGCCCAATTTTCCAGCACTCCAGCTGTCGCTGTTGTTATTGTTAAATGAGTTGTGGGGAAATGGAATTAATTTATTAACTCCACGTTGGCTGTCCACCTAAACCTCCATTCTTCTAGTGGCGGTCTTAATTATGTAACTGCTCAGGAATTTGTCGTAGAATTGTTATGTCTTCAGCATGAAATGAGGAACAACTTTGCTGAATACACTCTTTTTCTATCAGTTACATTTCAGAAGTTAGTGAACGTTTAAGTCGAACTTTCTGAAAAATTCAGTGTTCTGGTCAAAATTGCAGAACTTTCTGGAGTTTGTGATAGAAATTTTTCGTCTTCAGCAAAATTGTTCAGCACGAAATGAGGAATAATTTTTCCATAATTTTTATTTCGGAAATTATGACCTGTTATTCCTGGACAAATTTTCGAATTCCAGGTCATAACTTCCGAAATAAAATTGATGGAAAAATTACTTCTTCAGCAAACTTGTTCCTCATTTCGTGCTGAACAATTTTGCTGAAGACGAAAAATTTCTATCTCAAACTCCGGAAGAGTTCTGCAATTTTGACCACAACACTGCATTTGTCAGAAAGTTCCTTTTCTACATTCACTATAACTTCTGAAATGTAACTGATAGAAAAAAAGTTTCTTCAGCAAAGTTGTTCCTCATTTCATGCTGAGCAGTTTTGTTAAAGACAAAAAATTTCTATGTTGAATTCCCGAGCAGTTACATAATTCAAACCGCTACTATAACCATCTATCCCAACAAATGTATCCTCAGTTTTGAAATAAGAGGACAAAATAAAAACATGTCCGTCCATTTTGATCTAACCTTCACAGCTAAGGTCTCAAATCTTTCGTCAAGTAGTGTCCAAATAATTTTGTTTAAAAATGTTCATAGAAACGAAGGAAAAAAATTGGGCTCAACCGGGATTTGAACCCGGGACCTCTCGCACCCAAAGCGAGAATCATACCCCTAGACCATTGAGCCGCTTGTAGATGGATTGATAAAGTGCGAATATGAATTTGGATTGTTGTGTTAGTGCATATAGACATTGTGAGTGAGTTGAACATTTTTTTTCTTCATTAAGTGTGCATACAATTTGTACTACACATGCGCATAAAAGTGGAATACATTTTTTAGTTTTATTGTGTTGGCTATTCTGCTATACCAAACATTTCGTATATAAATTTTCTTTGTTTGTATGCGAAAAAAGCCAGTTTATAGACAAGAGAGTTCGTTCATATATGGTGCAACTTGCGTATTCACAATTTAAAGTGATGCTTTATTTGATTCTTTATACATGCGACCTTCACAGCGTTGGTGGTGTAATGGTCAGCATAGTTGCCTTCCAAGCAGTTGATCCGAGTTCGATTCTCGGCCTACGCAATTTTTTTTCATAACCAAATTCATTAATTTTAAGACAATGAACGGTTACAATGCCTTTTTCCTTCCTTTCTGAAATACTTTGTTAATTCCAATATTAAAATTTCGCTTGGTTTTAGTTTTTTTGTATGGCAGTTTTGTATGTTTATTCAAGCGTTAAAAAAGACTGCTCAGAATGGCGCAGCCAGCAAAAAACGATCTTTAGATAGAATTACACCTCCGTCTTTTTCAAACGAATAAAATTCAACATTTCGGACTTTAGACGAATTTTTTTTCTGATCTCGACCTTCCATTTGTAAGATTTTATATTTATATCTTTTAGACAGTTGCTTTAGTCAATTTCGCAGGTTTGGTAGGTAAAGGGAATTTTCACCCAGAGAATCATCCCCCAGACCGAAAAAATAGGAATTATCACACAAGAAATGATTGCATCACCCAGACAAATCGGAATTATCACCTAGACAATTTATTATCGCCCAAGGAAGGTATTTTTCTTATACAAATTGAGCCTTTTTAATTTTCCAGGAAAAAGTTCTGTGGTGATAATTCCCAGTGAGAAAATAAATGTCGCCCTTTTGGTCAACGAATTTGTTTAAAATAAACCATTCAAAAGTTTCGTAATGAACTCCTCTTGATTGTGAGTTGTTGATTGATTTAAGCTGTCGTGTCATCAATCTTTAAAAAAATACGGTGAATGCTACCATCGGAAAAAAATTGGGCTCAACCGGGATTTGAACCCGGGACCTCTCGCACCCAAAGCGAGAATCATACCCCTAGACCATTGAGCCGCTTGGAAATCAAATTGCACGATTTGCTGTCTAGCCTGAGAAATCGATTTGATTTCTTCATTTACTTCTCTGAAAGAGAGTCTCTTTTCAGTTTACCAATGTTGATTGTTGGTTTAAAATTTTATAAAAAAAATTTCACACGGGCTCGTCCGGGATTTGAACCCGGGACCTCTCGCACCCGAAGCGAGAATCATACCCCTAGACCAACGAGCCATGCGTATTCAGTCGATTAGCGGCCTACTTCAATATAAAGGCATAAAGCAGTAGAAACACCAACAACATTTTACTTACTACCAACCTATCCGAATGATTCATTGAAACCAAAAATGTATGGTATCGTGTATGTCTTTCATTGAATGTAACTGCAAACATCATCGACTCATCACAGTTGATGAAAAGTTATTTTAATTTCATTTCGTCTTAGCATATTCAGTATTTTTATTGATTTGTTAGATATTTACAAACAATTGATTAGTTGATTGTCTCCGCTTACTTTTAGCATACTTGGGACTTATTTTATTTGTGAATTTTAAAGCGACTGCCGACGTTGGGCCCATTGTTTGTGTATTTATGTTGTTTTTTGTTATCTGCATGTTTTGAATTGTCCAATTTTCAAAGATATTCGAATTTTACGAAAAATACCCTCGTAAAATTGTAAAAAAAATTCACGAAAAAAAAAACAAAAAAGATACCGGGCTCGTCCGGGATTTGAACCCGGGACCTCTCGCACCCTAAGCGAAAATCATACCCCTAGACCAACGAGCCACACGAATCGATTGGAAAACTACGCATGTGAACACTTGACTCAATTGTATGAACGATATCATGAGCACTGTGTAAAGTGAAATTGGTGTATATAGTTGTGAAGTATTGTTGCTTCCTAAACATCATGACTTATATTGCTGTATGCGATGCATACACACAAGATATATTCTGTTGTGATGTTGATGAACGTTGAAAAAGAAATGTTAAAAGAAAGAGATGACTACCTTTTTCAGGAAATGTTTGTCGTTGCATACTTTTCAACTTATAATGAAATGCACACTTACATTAAAGAGCTGATGAACTCAAATGTATATTATGATATTCTTTACTTTGGCAGTCGTGTCTATTGCAGTTGCTGATAATGAAAGTGTTTTATTTAGATTTCGTTAATTTGTTTCGTTTTTTGTGGATTTTTAGCTCTCTAAAGAATGCTTTGCCTTAAATTGCATTGATTTTTTGGCAAAAAAAGGGCTCAACCGGGATTTGAACCCGGGACCTCTCGCACCCAAAGCGAGAATCATACCCCTAGACCATTGAGCCGCTGGGATTCAGTTCATTACAAACTTCCACGTACAGCACATATGTATGTACGCTTTGTGTATATATCGCAAATGGTAGATATATGAGTGTTTGCAAGTCAAACGAAGGTTTTTTCAAGGAATTATTTGTTGATTGAACTGTTGAATAAAAAATGGGTCCAAATTGTTCATTTCACCAACTAAAAAAATGATTTTTGAAATTTACGAAGTTTATCTATACGTTCGCAAACAGCAGAAAGAGTAGCATCGATTATAGCATAGTACAGACTTCGCAAATAGGTGCGAACATATCAGAATTACAAATTGTTGCAGAGTTTTTAAAGCCATCAGAATTCGAACGAACCCTAGAAATTACCCAAGGTAATGTAGAAAACCCTCCCGAAGTACGGCGATTGGTAGAAGTGGATATATTCCGAAATAAGATAATTTTTTCCTAAAACCCTGAAACACGTGTTCTCTAAAATTTTATCCTCTACAACTTTCCCTTTGAAAACAACTTTCTTACTGCCATAGTATCAGATATATGAGTCATCTCTTCCAATTGTAGAAGTGACTAAATTCCGGGATCAAGTCATTTTATATTAAAACCCTTAAATACGTGTTCTCTATAATTTAATTGTCTGCAATTTTGCCACTAGAAACCACTGTGTAATTCTCATAGTTCTAGAGATATGGGTCATCCCTACCAATTCTAGAAGTGGTCATATACCTGGATTGTGCCATTTTTTCATAAAACCCTGAAACACGTGTTCTCTAAAATTTTGTTCTCTACAACCTTGCCTTTCACAGTAAATCTTCACATTGCATAGTTGAGCAAATATAGACGAAAATCATCTGCTTTCGTATATGATTGATTGATTTCTTTCTCAGGTATAAAAGCTACAATTGATACAATTGATCACAATTATTAGCACTGAGGTCATCTTTGTTGGGCCCATTGTGCTGCTTCCGATTTGTGTGTGTGTGTGTGTGTGTGGTGTAGTGTGATGGGGTGAGTTTTATGGTTCCTGGCTATTGTTCGTGTATGATGATTGTACTGGTTATGTGGCGCTGACCTCCAACCAATTGTTCCCTGTGATAAAAGAGAGGACTTTTGGGAGTGGTACTTTACGGAATTCTTCTATTGTTAGGTAGAAGTCCCCCAGACATTGCGCCCTGAGTCCCGCTAAAGTGGGACAGTGACGTAGGTAGTGCATAGCTGTTTCCGACACGTCTCCGCACCTCCTGCAGTTCGGGTCATCACCGAGTCCCATCTTGTTTCGATGGTATCTTAGATTATTGTGACCCGTCAGCACTCCTACTATCCTTCTCAAGGATCTCTTTTCTAGGCTCAAAAGATATTTGGTAGTGTGCTCGTTGCAACCTGCCAAAAATTCCTTTGCCTGTCTGCACGTATTTAGGTTTTCCCAAACACGCTGGTGCCTTTCTTTTGTTCTACGACTTATCAGCGTCGATATTAGTCCCTCGTGTATTCCGATTACCGGATCCGGGCCTATGAGCTCTTTCTCACTGCCTCTTCTCGCTTTCGTATATGACCAAGAAACTCAATTTCCTCTGTTCCATTGTCCTCCGGCGCCCAAACCAATGATCCAATTGCCATAAAAAAAAGTTCCAAGTTTTTTGAGATCAAATTCTTTCATTCGACACCAAAATGAACTATTTCCGTGCTATATTTGCTGAGATGTTTGAGAAAAAGTTTCACCGACCCTCGAAAAACCATGTTTTTGGTCACTTTTGCGACCATATTTCCGGAATCACTTGACCGATTTTGCTCATCTGTGAACTTGAATCATGGGAGGCATGTACGGTTAAACGTTTTTATTTTGTTACACAATTGATTCTGTCTGACAAACCTAAATTTTAGGTCCCACAAGTTATATTTTGTATAGTAAAATTTCGAAATTTAACGCGCGGTTCGGAACTTTTGTATGCAGAATATAGCTTGTGGGACCTGAAAATTCGATTTGTCTGAAGGAATGAAATTGTGTAACAAAATAAAAACGTTTAATTGTACCTTTCAGGGAAAAAAAGTTTAGGGTGATCAGTGCAGGCGCTTAGAAAAAAATGACGGGACGGACAAACATATATTTTTTTTATACACCTTAGTGGCTGTCTAGGGAGATAAGTCATACATTACTGTGCTGTATCAAAATTTGTTTCGTTGATTTCTTGCTTCGGTGCATAAAAACTCTTCTTACGTTTCTGCAGGATAATTTATTTATCGTCTCGGAGGATTATATCCCTTGCCTTCGGCTCGGAATGCAAGCTCCTCCTCGAAGATAAATAAAATTTCCCGCAGATGCGCAATAATTATTTCGCTGATTCGACATCTATAGACGATCTTAAATACATTCCCTTCACTCTCGCCTCGATTTGCCCCATGTTACAATAAAATGTCTTGTAGCGAACCCATACGACCTTTGTACTTCGTCGGTTCAATAAGAAAATAAAAATTCTTTTCCGTTCATCCTTTAACACAATAACTCGAGTAAATCTTGATCACTGTCTACTCTTAAAGTTAACCAAACAAGTTGGTGGCTTTCATAAATATTTCATCATTAAAATCTTGAAGCCCCTTTCGGACCTCCTCCACTCATAAACAAAAATATCCACATTACAAACCCGGTCAACAGCCGGCAATCGGTTGAATCCAAACCAGTTGTAGCGCCATACGTTTATAAAATCGTTAGACTTTCCTGTTTGGGCATCGACCAAGGTTAGTCGAGTCACGTGTCATCCCTGCTCTGCGGCCTGCCATCACGTCGACCTCGGCCACCCTGTAGCGCCGAAAGCTTTCGCTCATTGGAATAGTCCCAATGTAACTATCGAGCCACATCCAAGGCAAAGTCTTCTGGTCCACAAACCGGTAACACACCGGCGGGTAACACGAGGCTACCTAGTATCATAGTTGTGACATAGCCGCTGAGTGGGACGACAGCAAGGCACAACAATGCTTCAGTCGTGCAGCCGTCTTCCCGAATTCTGAAATCATTAAAAATTCGACTCTATCACCAGATCCTGAAATGGAAGTAACCGCTACAGCGAGCCGTGTGAAGGTTGAGCCAGGCCGCCTCTCGTTCAGAGGTGCGCAACTGTCACGTCACACCGCAACGACGCCTTCCCTGCAGCCCTGAGCGATCTCGCTTGCAGACTAGCCTGCCCATACTAGTGACGAGCCTCAGTTCAACGACCTGAGTAGGGAGTATTATCAGGCAGTATGAGCGTCGTAACTGGGGCACATCACTGAGCAAGGTGGCAGTCCGGCCCAAATCTTCCATAGCCTTACTACTGAGGAAACACTGTACTCATGAATCCATACCATCCATACTATACAATGTCTCGCGTTGTCCCAAAAACTATGTTTGGTTATGTACCAGCCAAAAATGCGTTCTCTAAAACATTTTATATGCTTTGGTCTGGCAGTTCAATCTGTCAATCACTATTTGTGTTAACTGCATGCATTTATTGTTAGGTTATGGTGAAAGGTTGCGAAATCGTTGGATCAATTAGCGATGTGATGAGAACTCCAACTTCGTTCGCGACCTTAAAACTTCCTAAAGGATATTTAGTCAACAAAATACTTCATTCGTCTATTTTCACTACGAAAACGTCTATATTAATTTCAAACACAATAAAAAAACACTGTTTGACTTGATCAGTGTTGACAGTTTATTTATTTACTTACCACCGTTTACTTTTTCACCAGATTCACTTCCCTATTTAAATTTTCTACATTAACACAAGGAATTCTCGTTAAAAAATATTAGCAGCCGAACGAACGAAGCCGCGTATTCTTCTTTATTTTAATTATTTCAAAAACGAAATATAAATAAAAATGAATCAGCAACGTTCTGAATTCAATTGTTCTCTTGTTTATTACGGAATTTTCGTAATTTATCATGACTCCAGTTGCATGTTACATCGTTGAAACAATTTTTACAAGAGGAAACACAACACACTAACGTTTTTTGACATTCTTTGACGGCAGCTCACAATGAAAATTTCTGAAATGACAAAACTAAACGAAACTATAGTGAGGTTGTAAGGTTTTAAAGTATCGTAATGTGTAGATGATCTATTTTACTGTGACGGCAATGCCGCCGATGCACTGCAAGGAATACGGATACTATGCAAATTGAAAACTCTTGAAATCAGCGTAAAATATGACATCGATAATAAAGCCAATTTGGAGAAAAGTGTGATTTTATGTACATCTAGCAAACAGCCACATGCGAGCGGTGAAGGTCGGGCGTAGGGGTATGACAGTCTTTTGTTTTGATCTTTGCGAGTAATACTCGACGTGAAGTTAGCTGCAGTTGCAAAAAAGTTGGTAAATGAATGAAATCAGCTGATTTTTTTGCAGTGAAGTTAGCTTCGGTCGCAACTACAGCTAATTTCACGTCGACTATTACTTGCAAAAATCAAAACGAAAGACTGTCACGCCATTCATCATTCGCCATACGGTTGCAACGGCTTCCGAACGTTTATAACAATATCGGTGAAAGTGACTTTGAAAATACTTAGAGGTTAGAGTACTGATATATTGAAATTCAAATTAAGAAAAGCGTAAATTTCAGTAAAACGTTTTCAAAAATTTCGCATGACGTAACACATGTTCAGAACCCCTTGGAACGTGGCATACTTTATGAACGGCCCCTCATTTAATACAATTTCATTAAATGCATTCATATCGTAATTCGCAAAAGGTTTTATTAGTTTCATGAAACATAGATTCTTCAATATATAATGTACATAATGGGTTTGATAGTTGAGCCTTTCTATGGAATCATGCGGGTCTTCGCAATGAATTTTTTTGCCTCCAACAATTCAATTAGTTTTCGTTCGGAATTTGAATGAAAAACTCAATTTTACGAATCACATTCATCAATGGCAACTGGGTGATTGTCCCAGTTTCGAGACAGTATCGCTTGATGTAATTTTCATCGAATTCGTCATAACTGAGCTGGACATTTCGAGGCTGAGGATCTTGGTTCACTTCTCTTTCTATGGTCGATATTAGCGACGTCGGTGGCTCATTGTTTTGACTAACAAAATGCATGTTAATTCCTTCGTTTGATGCACCGTCGGCGGTAGTTTCGTCGTCTTCCTCATCTTCGATCTCTTCGAATTCTTCCACTTCAACACTATTCTCATCCACTTCGACTTCGTCATTTTGACCAATCAGAATTAAACTTGTGTTAAGTAGGAACCTGTAGTGATATCGTCTGGAAAACGTGGGTACGGTGTGAATCTGAAAATTGACATTTCCATCAAATGAAGCAATGATTTACTGAACGAACCATCCATGAATTGACAGAAGGATCATAACGCTCCAAGGAATTTGAGCTGTACACGTACAAAAATCCCTTATCTTCTGATAGAGCAGGACGAATTCGATCGAATGCAGTGGGCGTTCCTAGTGTCCATTTATTTTTTGTTGGATCGAAGTAATCAACTCTATTCAACGAAGGACCATTTTCGCCAATCTTTCCTCCCACAATGTACAAACGATTATTGTAAACTATTGCCGAAAAGCAACTTCTTTGTGGTACCAGCGGAGGTATAAAACGCCACACGTTTTCGTTGAAACAAAATCTGAAAACGTGTAAATCTTGTAACGATGAAAAATAATGGAGAAAAACTAACCTTTCCACAGTTTTGGTGGTGCGACCACCCACAGCATAAAGGTAGCCATCAAGAAAACACACTTCGAATGAAAATCGTCTTTCAATCATTGGTGGCAGTTTTGCTAATTCAAACGTTTTCAAGTCATACATCAATACCTTAAGTTTAAACAAAAACGAACTCATAAGTTACATAAATCGCTGCAGTTTTTTTTATTAGATTTATCAGTTTGGGTCGGACCTTGATGAGTCCACGAAACACAGATCTAGCGATCCTTTGTTTCGTTACCCGATCATCATGTAAATCTCGGAAACCTCCCAGTCCCAGTTAGGAACCTATCCAGGTCGGCTGGTCTCATGTTGGTCACTGTTGCGGGTTGAACCACATGACCTCCTAGAGTCCTGAGCCTCAATTAGGAAAACTTTGGGAATTCACATATAACACAAACGCCCGTCTCCTCACCGAGGCCGCAGGCGCAGTTGGGATCATTAGAGAGTCCCATTTTAGCCAGAGCCCAGTGATCGCACCCACCACCCTCTTGATGCGCCCCTGTGCATGCTTAACAATTCTCTAGCCCATTTCCCATTGGGCGCCGGTAAGAAACGCTTCTTGTGCGTTCCTCCATCATCGGCACTCCATTAGTAAGTGAATTCCGACCTCATCCAACTCTTAACCGGCTTCACACACGCCGAGTGTGGTATGGGTATAAGAGGCTCTGGCCCGCAACTATAACCTTCTTGATTTTCCCATATCCCATGTACATAAATCTCTGCAGTTTTCAGTCTTTGGGTACACTAAGGAAAAAGATTTACAAAATGTAAATGTGGCAGACAGCTTTCTCTCCAGGTTTTTTACTCAAGGAGAGCTGTAGTGGTAAGTTAACATTACCATTCCTGAAAAGTTTCCTGGCACAGGTAAAGTTTATTGACAAAAAAGATTAGAAAATCTTACCTGTGCCGGGTAGTTTTCTCATCAGGTAATCTGATTTACTCCGAATTACATGACAAAACTATACGTTTTCACACAAACGTTACCCGGCATAGGTAAATATTTACATCTCTTCTCTCAGTGTAACGCGATAGGGCTTCTGGTAGGTCCTCTCAGAGCACTCCAAGAAATTTCTTTCCTTTGGTCCTGACAGCGATACACAATAACTTTTTTTATAGACTTGCACAGACAAAATGATTTCAGAATCTCTCCTGTGGTGGGTAAATTATCTGATGGGCCCTCCGTTGCCTCTAGTAACACTGTAGTTTTCAATGCCATTGATACAACTGCACCGGATAATTGAGTCTGTTGGGAACAAAAGTAGGTCTTTTTCATCTGTCAAAGTGACGTTTAAAACGTCACAATTTTCATTTTTTTGACGTTTAAAACGTCACTTTGACAGATAGATAAGACCTACTTTTGATCCCAACAAACTTCATAATCACATTACTTGGAGAAAAATTACCTGCCACAGGTGAAACTTTTATATCTTTTTCACCCCGTGTTTCCTTTCATCGTTCTCATTATTCTTGACTGTTTTTTATGTTCTTTCCTTACTTGGACACCACAGGTTAGTGGCATAAACTCAGAGCCTATAGAACCTGCATCAGGATATTTTCACGCTCACGGCGAATTGGTGAATCCAATTAGCGAATCTGGACTCACCGAATTCAAAATTTCGCCATTGGTACCTTGACCACCAGCAATAACTAATTTATTGTTCATGATGGTAGCAGCAAAATTAAGTCTTTTGTTGAACGTTCTTACAACCATCCATTTCTTGTCGCCAGGATGAAAGATTTCGATTGCAGTTTTTTCAGTCAAAAAGTTACGATTTCCAATTGCAATAATCTTTCCCTCGTCGGTGTATTTACGAGATTTCGTTGAAACTCCGTAGTTCTCAATTTCGCGTCGACGTTGAGGGACTAGTTGACAAATCAGAGCATCGATCAACAAGTCCTTATTTTCCACCGTCGGTGATAAGTTTTTGAGATCGTCAATTGTAGACTGCAGAGATGTCAAATGGTTGTGTTATGGGAAGATCGATTCTTACGACAAATTCTTACCGCAATATTCAAATGAGTTAGTCGAATCATCTTCAAGAGGTCGTTAGTAAACTTGGATCTGTCTTCGACGTCATACCGAATCCATGCTAACATCGCTCGAAAGACGTCATCTTCTGCACGTACCACTAGATCGTTTCTAAGCAACAAGTTAGACAACATTTGGATATCCAACAGCAAAAACTCGTCGTATTTAGACACTGCGGCAAAATTCTCATAGGTAAATTCCATGGCAGATTTATACAAATCTTTCAAGTCTAAATATTCCGCCAGATTAGCGATTCCTAAACTGGTTGATGGATCCATTTGACCTTTCAAATATTGGCAGCACGCATTGATAACATCAGTAAATTGAAAACAATGTGCCGCTTGTAACAATCTTTTAGCATTTTCATTTGTAATGTGAATGGTAGCGGTGTAACAAAATTCTATTAGCAATTCAAAATCGTCTGCATTCACATCTTGAATTATCACCTCTCTCTGCTTTGCCTCATTAAAGTTGCTAGCGAACATAGCCGTAAAGTATGGACTTGCTGCTGACATTATGCAACGGTGGGCTGTGATTCTGAAAAGAGATACCGCTGTTCGTTACTTCATTTCCATCGATTTCACAACATCTCAACGAATTGTATGGTGGCTGTATCATTTGTGCAAGCACACAGCCACCCTACAACTTACTACCATCAAATGTTTTCGAAACTCTATGGAAAACAAACAAACTGAACTTAATGCCAAAAATCCATTTACTTTTTTTTATGCGATCCGATAACAAACTCCACATCACATAACTTGGAATCGTCTCTTTGTTTGTTTAAGTTGTTGAGTAGAACACCGGCAAAACGTTTTGCATGCATTAATTTACCGCTTTTAGCCACGCTATTCGAATTCATTTTAATAAATTTTGTAAATTTCTTTCGATTCGACTGTCTTTGCAAAGATTTTTCTCCATACGCTGGTACTAATGAACTAAGTTATTTTGCCATAAATATGTGGAGATATCAATTTCGAAAGAGAAATGTTGGATCTGAGCCAAAAAATCTGTTTGTTTGGCACTTTTATCTTTTCTTACAACATAAGAAGTTTTATAATGTTTGTAGTTACATTCAACAGCTTTTCGCGCAAAATTTAAAAACAAACAATTGGCGTCTCGTAATTACGTCATGACGCGTCACTAAAGGGGGAACGAATTTATCACGATGTTAAGTCTGGAGTCGAAAACGATTGCATTCAACCGACTGAGAAAGCTTGGCAGTAACTGGGTAGTTTTGCCCTACGGCTTGAAAGACACATCACTGAAAAAATGGCTTTACAAGCAATATCTTGTAGTTACGGCCTTGTTAGGGTTGCACACAATGTGATTCGTTTGTTTTTCTAATAAGTTAAAGAAAAACTACTGTTACTGTTTGAGTCTCTCGGGATCAAAAGTCTATCTGTCAAAGTGACATTTTAAACGTCAAATATTTAAGATCAATAGATTTCTCTTTCGCCGTACATTCCTTTTTGATCAAACATATTAACATCAACCACATACCTTTTCCATAACTGCTGTTTGCTTTACAGCTTTGACGTTTAAAACGTCATTTTGACAGTTGGAATGGACCGAATTTCCATCCCAACAAACTTGTATGTCCGAAGTAGAGGTGAGCGGGCTGCCCGAAGCTCGAATAAAAACCTGACCCGAATCCGAACCAATTTGTCGAGTCTGGTCGGGTCTGGTTTTTGAATTTATTACTTTGTCGCGTCGGGTTTCCTTTTTCATTATTTTCTGGTCGGGTTTGAAGACTTTAACTAGTCAAACCCGACCCGACACATCAGAATAGACGTGGCAAACAGAATAGATGTTGCACAAGACTCGAACGTATACAAGTAAATATTATCTAAACTTGAAATATTATGTCCATATTACATTGGATTGGAAATTGCCGAAAGAACCCGTCCGAAGCAACAACGGTGTAAAATCCCAAAATTGACACAGAAATAGACAAAAAAGTTCACCTCAATTTTCTCAACAACATAGAAAAAACCATTTTTTTGGTCTAGGGCCGAACTTAGGACCGACCTAGGGCACTAAGGAAAGGTCTCGGACACACACTTTCATGGACAAAAACGTTTGGCTCTTTTTTCTCTACAACATTGCAGACAAAACATCATCATTAGGGGAATGTGCATGAAAAACCACCAAAAATATCGTGTGGTATAGTAGCGTGAGTTGGTCCAACACTGAGGACCCTACGTCTGGAACTCAACATCTTTCATTCAAAACCTTGAAATGCGATTTCCGCGCTAGTTTCGCAGAGATATAAATCAAATCTTGAAAAAACTACGTTTTTGACCACTTCTTCGACAGTAACTTCGAAAGTTTCGACCAATTTTGCCCATATTCGAGCCTATTATCAATTTTTCGATTATCTTTCAAGATTTTCAAAGTCAGTTGAGTTTTACTCGAGTTATCGTGTTGACAGACATTTTTTTATTACTGATTCGTAATCTAATAACCATGACCGGTGCTCTCTCACCGCCCCCCATACTCCCGGCTCGAAATTCGACTGGTTACAAACGTCGTGGTAAACGCATAAGCTCCGTTTTCGAAGAACTTCGTATCTTCGTACAGGTCTAAGCATTCCAAATGAAATATTTTCATAAAAAAGTTTGGATTCGGGTCAGGGTTTCGGTTTTGAATTTTTTATTTCGAATCTGGTTGGGGCCGGTCGGTTATTTTGATTCGGGCTCGTTTCGGGTCCAATTTGAAGAAAAAACGGTCGACCGGCACCTCTAGTCCGAAGACATGTTATCATACCGCGCGGTAGCTATTCGATCGTGAAGTGACATAATAATATATAGATGTATATTACGTATCCATCCACTGAAGCAAAAATGAAAATACGTAAATTGTGTATAGTATGTACATGTACACCGCACACCGCACACCAACACATACACAATTCAATCTGATTTGTTCTGCTGTGTTAATTTTTTGTCAAAGGCTGCCAGCCTATATTTATATTATGTCATTAATCGTGACTCAAATTCATGTACTTCGACATCCACACCGTTAAGGGCGTTTGTCATTTTTTTGAATACAAAATTAATTTTTCGTTTCGAAGCTGAAAGAGTCATCTGGAATGCTATCAGTCGTTTTGTAGGATAACTTTTGTCACACTTCCTCTTTCTGCTTATAATGGGGGCGAAAATAAGGGCTTGTCTAAGCTTCTACTGCGAAGTGGGTTCAATTCAATCGTCATAAAGACACGTGTACTGTTGAAATGAAGTTTTTTTTTCAGCTGTTTAGGGTCTTACTTGAACTGACGCACTAGCTATGAGGGCTTGGTGGGATTCATGAAAAGCGTTTGTAAGCGTGCAGAGGCGGTGTGGGTTAGGCTAAGAAGTACTCACTCTGGTCGAACTTTTTTAAACACAAAAAAGTCATTGGAAATTCGTCCTCCAGTCTTAGCGCTGAAACACACTAGCAATTTGAATTGTCGATCTAAGCAATTATTATAGCAGCATTTGTTTCGGCGTGACGCAGTCCCCACACCCCAAAAAAGAAGTTCACAAACTCAAAAAATGCTATACAAAAACCTTTGGGACAAGTCACCATGTATACGCGAACTTTTGAGTATTTTCCCCTTGCCCCCCTCCTCCTCCAAATTATTTTAAAAAAAAAAACTACTTCGCAGCAGCTTTCCAACGAGCCCACACTCATCAAAATCGGTTGGAAATTGGCTGACATATCGAGATTTGAAAATGACATTTTTCTATGGATCTTCGATTTTTCTATTGTTCTCATCATTATGAAAACTTGTTTTCTGATCTGTCGGTTTCTATCTGTCTATGTATCTAATAAAAATTTCCGATCTCGAGAACCAGTCAGTCGATCTTCCTGAAATTATTACTGAACGTCAGTCTCGGCCCCAAATGAAAAATTTCATATGCCACTTTTCCGGGAAAATTCTGGAAAAGCCGTGGCATGTGGAAAAGTGTTCAATTTTGAGGGTTTTTTAGGTAATGCTCGGAGTTTTCGAATTTTAGATCCGGAGTGATAATAGCTAGAGAGTTGGTTTCTTCTGGAAAGTTATAGAGTTTGGCCAGGAGAACTTTTTAGGATCTTAAGAAAATGGCTGCCAGCAATCAAACTGGCGCCATCTTGAATTTTCCCAAGCAATAAATTAGGCTTTTTTTGGTTTTCGAATTTTAGCTTCGGAATGACAGTACTTTAGAAGTTGGTGTCTTCTACAAAGTTATAGAGTTTGATCAAGAGAATTTTTTGGGATTTTCAGAAATCTGCCAAAATGACGTTAGGAATAAATTATGCTTCTTTAGGTTTTCGAATTTTAGCTCCGGAATGAGAATACTTAGAGAGTTGTTTTTTCCGAAACGGTTATAGAGTCTGATCAGGAGAATTTTTTGGGTAAATGTCTGTCAGGTGTCAAATCGACGCCATCTTGGATTTTGTGAATACTCAAAAACGCTATCTTCTGAATTAGAATAGCTAGACAGTTGGTTTCTTCGGAAAATTATAGAGATTGGTGCGAAAATTTTTTTTGGAGAAAATTTTTTTCTGAGAAAATTCTTTTCCCAGAAAAATTTTTTCTGAAAAAGTTTTTTCGGAGAAATTTTTTTTCTGAGAAAATTATTTTTCGAAGTAAATTTTTTTTTCAAAAAATAGAAAATTTTTCTCGTGAAATTTAGTTTTACCAACTACAAACTTCCAAAACGGCTGATATCGCATACGAAAACCTCTTAAAAGGTAAAGTGTGACGCAGTCCGAAATTCCGCTTCCAAAGTTAATGATATCGGTTGAGATGACGCTATCGCTGATAATACGCAAAACTATGTCTGAATCGAATCTTGTGTTCAAAGTTTGAATTTTCTGAAAAAAGTACAGAGCTTTTTTTGAAACAAAATTACGTTGTGTTAAAAAATTGCGTCACAAATGCCGGGGCCCAACGACGTAGTAATTTATCTGCGATAAAAATATTTTTAAGTTATGTTGTCTGTTCACTTTTTGGCCTCGTTCTTGGACGCAATGGTTCTTTTGTGGACATCGAGCACATCGAGACTTTGTAGTTGACATTCTTCAGATCTTTCGAGCACACCCTTGCTTGTTGGCCTTGGAACTAAGACTGTGTATGATTGTGTATGTATATTGTGTAAGTGTAATGATTTTTGAACAACACTAACATCTTCGCACTAAAAATAGTTCTTCTACGAAATGACCGTATTGAATGTATCTTTCGATAGTAAAAACGAGCTATCAAAAATATTGTCTCTGTACGAAGTTTTTGCGATTTTTCGATTTGCAGTAAATCTCACATTTTGTGACATTGCGTCCCTGACTACATAGGAAATGAGTACTTTCACATTGAAAAAACGGGAATAGCTGTTTGCTGCATATTATAGGTGTAAGATGTATATTATAGCTACGTGTTGCAGAAATATAGCTGCAGGTTGTATTTTATGCATCACACAGCTGTATTTCTGTAACACGCAGCCATAATATACATCTTCCAGCTATAATATGCAGCACACAGTCATTCCGACTACTCACGCAGTCATTGGTGCCACAAAAAACATTCATACCTCTCTCGGGGATTCACTTTTAATCACTCAAAGATATGACAATCCTTATATGCGATCAAAAGCTCCTTTCCTACAACTCCAACGAATTTGTAATTTTTCATCCCTGCATTCTATTTCCTATCTCCTTGCATGTTTGCATGTTTGTTAATCGTTTTTAATTTATGTTATTTTTTTATGTTCTATTATCTGCATAGACGAAAATGACAAAGAGAAAATAGACGAATCTAAACAGAGTGATTCTCCTCCCGTAGCTGACAAGGATGCTAGCAAATCGGATGTGGATAAAGACACCGAGAAAATGGACACAATTGCCAATGGCGATTCAGACAAAAAAGCATTCAACGAATCCGACCTGCAACGAGCAGCGGCCGCTGCTCTAGCATCGGCTGCGGTCAAAGCAAAACATATGGCTGCATTAGAAGAACGTAAAATCAAAAGTTTGGTTGCATTGCTCGTTGAAACTCAAATGAAAAAGTTGGAAATTAAATTGCGACACTTCGAAGAGCTGGAAACGACTATGGAACGGGAACGAGAGGGCTTGGAATATCAGCGACAACAGTTGATAACCGAACGTCAACAATTCCATTTGGAACAACTGAAAGCGGCCGAATTCCGAGCTAAACAACAGGCCCATCATCGATTGCAACAGGAACAACAAGGTCAATGGCAGGCAGCTGCAGCTGCAAATTCTCCATCAATGGGTTCAATGACACCAACAACTACCAGTACAGCATCGAGTAAGTTGTGAATGAATTTTTTTTTTTTTTTTTTTCATTTCTGACAATTTGAATTTCATTTTCAGCACCACGGGCTCCATCAGCTAGTGATGCAACGCCACCACCGTCAAGTGTTACCGGTCCATTGACGGCTTCAACAAATTCAGTTGCTTCCCCTTTGTCGAGTGGACCGCCCATTCAATAAAATGAAACAAGAATGCAAAGAAAAGCATTATTTTTAGGTCTTAAGAATTTTCCAGGTCTTTCTTTCGATCATTTGAATATAATTGAATTGACATTGTGTTCTTAGAAATCGAATAAATCGAAAAAGGATAACATTAGTTGTTTCAATATTTCAGTTCAATTCAACTGTAAGACGTGCGAGTTCTTCTATGTAACCTCTGCAGGAAAGTGGCAATATTTTTCGAAGTGGAAAGGTTGGTAGCTACTTTTTCAAGGCTTGCCACACTGAATCAAAGGAACCGACACAGATTTCACACTATCGATTCGCTCCTTTTTTCTTCACGCAAAATCACCGCAGTCACGTTTAAGAAACTCCGCCTCGTTCTCGAAGTCACACACATTAGGTAAACGTTGCTCGTCAGGTGTTACGCTTAGTTGTAAATTCGCTCTCTGATTATACCGAAAACTACCAATTCCTAACTCCATAACTATCAGATTTTGGTGGAAGTGACATGAGTCTGTTTTAGGCATATGTGCGTAAGAAAAAATTAGGGGCAAAAAAGCATTTGTTGTGACAACTTCCGTGAACTTTTCTCCCACTACGTAAAAAAAGGGGATGTTACGCATTTGAAACGTTTCGTGTTCTTTCATCGAAAGAAGGGCGCCACCTACATAACATTTGGAAAAATACCAATGGAACTAAAGATGACGTCAGACATTCTCAATTGAATTTATGTATTATGTGTTCGATGTGACCTCTCCAGCGATGGAAGCTGTCAATAGCAATCGACACCAGATAACACTGGTACCAGACATGAGTTGGTATTCGGTCATCCGTTTCGCAAACACTTTGCATGAACCGTGAACTCATCTTGAATGAGAGAGACGAGTCTTGAAAAGTGATTTCCTTTCTAATTTCGTAGAAGTATAAGGCAAAACGTTTTACCGATTTTCAAAAAACCAAGTTTTTGACCACTTTTTCGACTGTAAGTTCGAAACTTTTCGACTGATTTTGCCCAAATTCAATCCCGTAATCAATATTTCGATCTTTTAGGAAAAAAATATTTTGAAAATCGGATAAGATTTACTCGATTAGTGTAGAAAAAACACGTTGGGCCCTAGTAGAGATTCAGTTTAATTGCCCTGGCTGAATCCAGGGCCCAAAATCAAATAAGTTTTTTCCATAAATTGTAGGGCATGCCGTCACCTTTCAAATCAAAAATAATTTATGAAAATCGGAAAAGATTTACTCAAGTTTTGTGTAAAAGACCAAAAACCACTTAAACGGCCCTAGCACAGCCGACAGTTTTACTCGAGTTTTCGTGTTGACAGACATTTTTTTTATTGCTGATTCGTCATCTAAGGACCATGATCGATCCTTCCCCCTCCTATTCCCGGGTCAAAATTCGACTGGTTACAAACGTCGTGGTTAACGAATAAGCCAACGGGAGCTTTGATACAAAATTTCCCGATCAATAACTATTTACTGAACTTTATGGTGAGAGCTGTCATTAATCTTATCAGTGAATCTTATCGGATAATCCACGCCTAAAGTGCGTCAAGGGCTTGCGTCATGAAAATTACTATACTTTGACGTAAGCCGTCGTCGCAATAGAGGCCTGAACGGCCTGAATAGCTGTACTCAATCTATTGTCTCGATGTTTGACGTTTGTGTAGACTGAATTTTGATTCCAACAGTACAGTCTCATATATTTGTGAAACGTAAACACTTCCTTATTAACCGCTGCCGAAAAAGTCGTTTTTCGATTCTACTTCAATAAGTTACCGTGTTTTGATTGGGATTGTATCCGTCTCAAATCACTCACCTGATTATTTCTTGTTAGCTTTTGGTACGTGGATTTTGCTCATTCCACCTCATTTGTAAATTATGTAACGCTGAAGAAACCGAATGTACCCAAATGTGTTTCCGTTCACTTACTGTGAAAAAGTTATCACTTTGCATTAAAAACAATGGTGAACGCAAGCAATTTACGGTCGTGTGCCTTTAAATTTACTTGGGGTCAAATTTCAGCTGTTTTGCAATTTCGTCAATTCAAAATACATTGAAAAAAAGAGATAATGAGATAATCTTGAGAACAGCACACGGCCGTATAAACGGTTACAAAGCAGATGTGTTGTAATGTCTCAATTTTTAAAGACTGCATTTGGCTAATTCCATCGGTTACCCATACATTGTCGCTACCATGTCACCTGGGGAACGAATGTGTTTTGTGTCATGTTAATATAAATCTCATTGAAAGAATGAAAGAGATGAAATTCGTTACCCAGATCACGGTACCGATGGAATTAGCCATTTAGTAAGAGTAAAAAAGATGCAAAAACGGAAGCGTACGGTGGGGGGAGGGGGAGTGTCGAGCACAATTGTACGTACGCAGAAAAAAAAATTAATTTTGATTAATTTTATCGAATTCGAATTCACAAATCGTTCCGAAAGTGCGACCGAAACGTATCGCGGCTCTTCGAGCCAACGAAGTGTTGGCAATCATAGCTCGAGACGACGCAGAGGAAGCCGACCGGTTGAACATAGATGACGTGGAACATTCCAAGGAGTCGATTTCAGAAATTAAAAAGAAACAAAATGAAATGAAAAAATAAAGTGCCTGTCATTTCTATAGAGAAACATATGACACAGGCATGGACGAACGAATAAAGGGATTTTTAAAATATATTCTTTTAATGATGCGGGGGGGGGGGGGGGGGGTATGGAAAATCGTACGTACACGACAGTGGGGTCTCAAAATTAGTACGGAAGCGTACGATGGGGGGGAGGGGGTCAAAAACATCAAAAAAACTGCGTACGTAATTTGTGCATGACCCCTAAAGTCAGTGTAAATGACATCTAGTTGTGCTCTCGACTCCATGACGTTGAGGGCGTGACTTACAAATTCAACAAGATTGGTCGACGTAGACCTTCCTTCGACGAACCCGTGCTGAGCTTTAGAGATAGTGCTCCTAAATTCTTCCATCAAAATGTCGCTGACAATAGATTCAAAAAACTTCCCGAATGTTGGCAAAATCGCCACACCACGATAGTTTTCTAGCACTACTCTTGAAAATAGGTGTCACATATGAAGTTTTCCATCTTGTAGGAAATTTTTCGGAGGAAAGTGATAGATTGAAAATTTTCTGAAGTGGAGTCACTAAGCTTTGGGAACATGCTTTCAAAAAGAGAGGGGAAACACTGTCAGGTCCTGCTCCCTTGGAGGTGCCAACATTTTGCAGATGATTAAGATAATCGTCAAAACTTAGCTCTAACAATCCGAGGTCAACGCACTTTCGAACTTTAGAAGTATCGGTAGTATTCACATCAGTATCTGGCGCAAAAACACTTTGGAAAAAGCGAAAAGTCCGCATATTTCACTAGGAGTGTTACGTTTTTCACTGGCGCGATACATCATTGACGAATATCCAGTCGTTTTTTTACGCGACTTAACATAATACCAGAACTTGGACGGATCATATTTCAACATTTCTTCGGTTTTCTTCATGTACCGATCATAAGACTCATTTTGCACAGCTCCGATGGACAAAAAGATCAGCTTGGACTTTTCTTCACTAGAAGTACCCATACTGTCACGGTATCTCTTGTAAGCTTTACTGGTCCTATTCTTAAGGTTATTGATAAGCTTATTAAACCACGCAGGATCATACATTTTGAAAACACGCTTCAGAGGAATGTACTTTTCAAAACCAACTGACAAAATATCATCGAAAGAATCCACTACATTGTCGACATGATTTGACTGGGACAGCATATGTTGCCAATCAATCGACTCCAAATAACCACTCAGACCGTCAAAGTCGCCCCGCTTAAAATTATATTCACATTCAATCGGTTCTGGCTCCATAGAGCACACAGAGTTTAAATATATAGTCACTTCGAGAGGTGGATGAAACAAGTCAAGTTCTATTGTGCACTATGGGTAGATCTGTCAAAGTTATATTAACGAAAAAGTGATGTATGCCCTCGACGCACTCTCAGTGAAGAAATTAGAGTTTATGAACGTATGGGTACGGGGAAGTTCGCGCCAGCGTGATTCACAGTAGAACATTTTCCTTATACGAAATGTCATATTGTGAATAACGCTGGAGCGAAGTTCCAGATCTAATGTATGGGCGTGAAATTCCTAGCAGCCAACGTGCTCTAACAATCGTTTACTCAGTTTCGTAAGGTAAAGTTGTCAGATTTAACTTTGTGGTTAGATTTTTCTCGATGTCTGGAGTATACATTGCTCTTTGACATTTCTATGGTAGACCTGTGAAAATGTTCATCAGTGAACTTCACTGCTGTAACGCGCTCCTGATAGATCAACACAAAAAGTGGAGCTGTCAAGAAAATACGAGTGGCAAAGCAAAACACTTCCATGTGTGAGTGGAAATATGTATACACGAAACGTTAGAATACTGTGAAATTTTCTTTTAGTTTTTCTGCTTAGCGTTTAGTTACAGAACGGCAGAATTCAAAGTATTCGAAAATTCATAACCACTATTTTTCGTCATGATTTGCATACTTTGACTTAAGCCGACAACGCGCTTGAACCGTGCATTTTCGAGGTATCTTTATTTTGAACTAAACGAAATATCAATTTCAAACATTTCCCTCCAGGAATTCATACTAAAACCGTTCTCATGTTGGCAGCTGAACTACCGACTACAATCATATGTTTTTTTCGAAAACGAAAATTCATACGAAGATGTCAAGTTGAAAAAAATCACAAAAAATGTCTGTACGAAAATCTTCAGAAAAATAGTAAAAAAAAAATTTTTTTTGCCTATTTCCACCATTCAATCACATGAAATCACAAACGCTGTGCTAAAATTATTTGTAATTTATTCTATTCTATTTTGTGATTTTTGTTTAAATTTGAAATTCTTCTTTCATTTTTCGGATTGAGTAAAAACTGAATCTTTTTTATCTTTGAATGAGTGTCGTCGCTGCATATACACTTGTGAATAGTTGTGATATTGATGTGATGGTGTTTGATGGAGAACAGAAGGAGTAGAGAAAAAAAAAATCAATGAAGTGTTCCAAGTGCATTTTACTGGTTAGTTACAGAGGAAGAAGCAGTGCTGCAAATCACACATTTTAGATTAAGTAATGTTTTTATGTGCGAATTTATCTGTTGGATTCTAAACTCTGTGCTCTACAGCTAAATTAACGTGAATTTATCGCAAAATTTTTATTCATTGATTGATTGGATGGTGATGATATGGATTTTGATAAGCAAGGATAGTGTGTTGAGCAGGTAAAAAGTTGTGCAATTGATTTTTCTTTCCAGTGAATATTAATTTGTATTTTGTGTTGTGTATCATAACTGAGTTTAATCTCAATTTGGCTGTTTTTAACCTCTATAGAGCTGGTTACACATTATGTATACATAATCGTTGCTCCTACAACATTATTAGCTTTGCACATGAATGGGGTACATATATTTGTAATGAGATATATTTTTACGATGATAGTGTGGGTGCTTGTGAAAAGTAAAATAAATTTTTTTTTACATTCGAACAACGATTCATAATAATTCCCAGCGTGTGCCGTGTTGTCGATTGGTGTGTGTTCGTTGTTCTTGTATATGAGTGCGCTTTTTTATGTAAGAATAATTTTCAATTGAATTCCACTTCATTCCCAATCGTTTTCGTCTATAATTTCGCTGTTTTTACACTACTACGAGTTCTACGCATTTCATTTTGGACAAAAAAAAATTACACAAGAAATTCCCCATGTACAGATTATGTGAGCTCAGTAGTCGACAATCGACAATACTGATGACGAAGAGCTGATAAAATGTTTTATTTTTTTGTAAGCCTTAGGTCACTTACCATAAAAATTCTACACTGGCTACTCCGCTGCGCCGCTTTTCATTTTTTGATGTCATTTCCGATATACCGGCAATGTGATTTTCTTATTCGACTTTCAGTCGTTGCCGGGGCCCATTGGAATCATCTCCAAAGTAAACATTCTAACAATTAAAAAACGATCTTTCTATAAAACATACAGAAATAATGAAGCCACGAAAAAAAAACGGCGGCGTAGACGGTAATAAGATTTTTATAGTTGATTCAGTTCGGCTGTACCTATCTCGTATTTTAGTGGTACGATTTTTCATTCTGTAGTAATTTTGTTGTTGTCAATTTGTTTTATGTGTAAAATTGTGCGTTGGTATAAAATATCGTCACTGAAAACCGGGGGCTGTCTTCTTTGTAAGTTGTTAGAGCTACTTGCTACGTTCATTAAACATAGCTCATAGCATACACACACCGTATTTGTCTTTTCTTTACACAGTTTTCTTTTTTCTAAGAATGTGAAATAAAAAGAAGAGCATTGAATGTGTACGTGTAAAATCCGCGGTAAAGTTACCGATGTCACATTGCGTATTTGAAAACAAAAATTCTTTGTTTTTGTCCACAATAGTCATTGCAAGTGGCACGGCAAAATGCTAATTCAATTGTTTGAAGCAAAAATACACAAAAACCGGATGTAATCTATCGTATTTATCGGTTTCTGCAGACCATGAAGGTGTTTGTGCATCAATATTATACACATCTGAAAGACCAGTTGTTGGTTGGATGTTCCAATAACAACGTTCTCCATTTCTGATTCTATTTTTAGAACTATGACCAAGACCTACACCCTCAACCGTTTTCAATCTGAACTGGAAAGCAATGCATCGGCAATTTGTGGATGCGAGATCAGTGTTGTGTTCAGGTGTAAATTTGTTGATTAAATTGTTTCTCATCTGGTTTATTGTTGCATTGGACACATATTTCCTATGAAGAAGTGTCTGTTTACCAAGGGCATCGAACTATGGGTACAGTAACCTTGTGAACTTGTAATCATCGCCGTTTTGTATTTTAAAGTTTTTCTGTTGCCTCTACAATGATTTATTGTCGTTCATTCTGATGTGTATTTTTTGATTGACCGAATACACACACCGCAATGTACGTAGTAAAAACGTGCTTCGCGTGAATATAAATGTAGATAGGTAACGTACGTAAGCAATACGAACTCTATTATCATATTATTAGTCTTACAATTTTGATGGAAGTCATAACCTTAGTTGCAGGTTCTCTACACTGTGATGCTATGTTGTTGTCACTTTTAACGTGAACAGATCAAAATATCGTTATTTGTTTACATGATTACGGTGCGCAAAATACAACATATATTTACCGACCGAAAATTGTGTTCATATATTTCGGTAGAACGTAATAACCCTTCGTATTTGGTTCGTATCGTTTTCCTATTTCACTATGAAGTCAGACACATTTGCAAAAACAACTAAATTGTGTTGATTCCGTAAGGTCAGATTGCATGTTTCGAACATGAACGAATTTCACATGTGAAACAGGTACTCTCCTACAGCTTTTACTTATTCGGCGTAAATCAATGGCTAAATTGTGCGTAATTTTGAATTCAATTTAAATCTTTTTCTAGTCTATGTATATTGGTTGTCCATGCGACAATTTTATTGTTGACTATTTCCTTCCTGTTAAAGTGTGGCTCCGATTTCCCCTAGGCTTGTGTAGCTAAAAATTCAACTGAATGCATTGAAATATTTTTGACTTCCTGAGAATCTTGTGGAAATTTCCCTGCAGCCAAAAAAAATGTTTTTTCACTAAAACTGTGAGTAAATTAGGAGGGTCGTAGACTAGGTCTATTAAAGGAGGGGGGGGGGTCGAATTTGAACACTTATTTTTTCCCTGACGTCTGGTCTCACAACTGCTGTATAATGGGCCAACAAATGTTTTATAGAAGAATTTTTTTAAATTAATGCGATCTTCCTCTGCCTCTTCTCGAAAAACTCATTTTACAGGTCGAAGGAAAACTTTTTTTGACTAATTATTAGTATTCCGATAGTACTTCGAAATGCCGGTATCCGGGACTTCAGACTTTACATAATAGACTCTGTGCATCTCGCCGATCTCAGTCAGAGACGTTCTTAGAGAAGTCATACGGTCGCATTTAATTGAAGCGACATTCGTTGTTGACTCCTAAGTCCTTCCAAGTCCGGGAACAGGACGCTGCTCGCCTGCCATCCAGACCGCGCTGGAGCGCCACCTGTCATGTTGGTACCTGAGAGGTACAGTGAGAACTAACAACAACTGCCGCCGCTCAGTCTAGCAGTCGGACTAGCTACTAAATTTATTGAAATTTGTAAGTCTTAATTTTAGTTGAATTGAATTACCTGGTATCTGGTGTGGCATTTTGCCGTTTACCTTATCTTGTTGAGCCTACCAGGTCTTTCTATATTCCTTCGTTATTTTACTTTTCCTTTATTTATTGTGATCTTGCGTTTGTCCGTCGGGGTGATGTCGACCAGTGCGTTTTATGTATTAGTGTCATTGAACGTGTCCTTGATTTGCATTTGAATCGTAGTGTGCTTTTGCCATAGAGAGCCATGGGAATCTGTAGAGGGGGGATGCTTGGTGTTGGATGTCTTGTATTGAATTCGTGATTGCAAGTCGTGTTTATTGTGATTTCTTCTCGTTTTGGGCATAGTGGCGTCACAGCTTTCGGTGTCTCGCCCTTTCTCGAATGAATAACTTCTTGCTTTATTTCGATTTATTTTTGAACTGGAGGGGCTACATGAACCAGCTTTGGGATTAGTGGTTCAGACTGGAAAACGATTTTCCCTGCTTTTTGGATGGGTTCTACAGGTTCCTTGAAAGGATCCGCTGTATTGGTTTTCATCTTTTTGGTGAACCTTGGGGATTTAGACAACCATTTCCAAATCATAATAGTAACTTGAATTCATAATTGGAGCTGGTGGCAGTCCTATTATAACCGGGTGGAGAAGCATTCATACGTGGAATATTCAGCTGTCATAAGATCCATTGTCGACCCTTGTTTAACAAATCAAACACTTCAAAATTATCACTTTGTACTGTCTATTGTTTCATTCGACTTAAATGTGTTGGGGTAACCTCCATCAAGTGTGTTGCATTCGGAGTCAATTTTCCAAATCATCCGCTGGATTTAACACTTTCGCAGTGCATGAGCACCGTCGCAAATACCAGAAGCAAATTCACTGTTCAAGTATTTCAAACGTTTAGCACTCGTTTAGCTTTTTCGACACTGTTTTACTGCCTTCGAATTCAGAATTTTTGGCTGGAAGACTCTCGAGAGTGAGAGGATTTTTATAAAATCGCGGAAAATCTCCTCTGAGTTGCGACGTGTTGTAAAACATCAAAAAATAACACATGTGTCGTGAGTTCCTACGCTGATTCGTGATATAGCACTCTCGGTAGCGTATTTAAATGCGATATACAGCCGAAAGCCTTTTACTTTCGAATATTTGTAAAAAATATTCAGAGAGGAAAAAATTTTTGCGACATATCTGCATCGCCTACTGGATCTTCTAAATGCCGGTATCCGGGAGGTCACAAGTATCGTGTGTTTTGAGTGCAAAAAGATTTTCTTAAAGAATGGTTTTCTGTCGTTTTCTTTGAAAATTCTTCTTTGCCAATTCCTGAGGATTTTCAAGCATTTTACACGATTTTTGGGGATTTTCTTGCAATTCAAAGGTTTTTTCAAAGAATTTTCAATAAATTTGAAATAGACGCATTTAGCGCGGTTCAATGTTGAATTTTTCACTGCGTTACAATCGGGTTTTGTACGATATATGCGTAATTACGTACGGTATTTGCGTAATTACGTACGGTATATGCGTAATTACGTTAGGTACATGCGTAAAATTAGCACACAAACAATAGATTTTTATAGTGCCATCATGTGTCAAATTATTCAAGTTTCAATTAAAATTCAAATGTCTAGCGGACTAAAAGCGTCTATTAACGAAAGAATTCAAGAATCGACATCAAAATGAAGTGGATACTTTCCCGAGAAAACGAAAGTTTCAACTCAGGGAATGATTTTCTCGTGTAGGGGATTTGGAAGAGGAGATCACAAGGGACGAGTATAAAATATAAAGGGGAAGGTCGATCTTAGAAGTAGCCAAAGATCTTTTGTACCACATTAGTCCAATGTACTTTTAATCTTGGCACTCGTCTTTACGTTCTTTTTGGGTTAAATCGGAACCGTTACATAATCCTTTGTAGGGCACATTTTTGAATAAGGCATCATTTTGCGTCCTCTGCATTCTAAGCTTTGGGTTAGAGCCTACCCTCTTCGGCAAACGCATTTCGGTATAAGGGGCCATCCATAAATGACGTCCTATATTTAGGGGGCTCAGTAAAACGTGACACGCAATGTTATAAGTGAGGAACCCTTGTACAACTGTGACGGGCAAAAAACTTTGTAGTTGGATGACAGTTTCGCAACGGTTTTTCAATTTAGATTACCGCTACAACCGTTTCCACAACATTTCGACAACGTTGTAGCAACTAATAGTTTCGTTAAATGTTTTAGTCGAGATTTTTGAGTTGAATACACTTGTCGAGAACCCAACGAAGAGGTTTTGTGACCAAACAGTACCTCAATTTGCGCATTCTCAGTTTCGCGATGTGGAGTGCTATGGCTCCTCACCAGTGGCTCATACTCCTAATACTCGAAAACTGTCTGTGTGCTCAAGCATAGCTCTCGATTTCAAAATCTTCCCAATAATTTCGAGGAATTCTTTAATTTAAGAATTTTTTGGAGTCCCTTTTAACATTCACTTGGAATGATTTATCTTAAAGATAAAGTCATTGTCCACTTTTAAAAATTACGCGCTATAAAGTCTTGAAAGTTAGTTCACTTTTACAAACGACTGTACGTTTTGGGAAAAAATGTAATGAGGAGATTTTGGATCAAAAAAGTGGAAATTCCTGGAGCCTCAAACTTCAGTCTGCACTTCTTCCCGTTGAATTTATATTGATCTGCAAAAAAGTGGCGCTGTGTTCTATGTGAAACAATGTCAAATTCGATGACACAGGGTTTGGTAAAAAGAAAAGACATGCAACGACGAAAAACGTTCATGAATCACAATACGCCGCAGGCAAGAACATGAAGTTATTTCAACCGAATAATGGGGTGTGTTACATTCGTTCATTCATTTGAATTCATACGACTCATAACTTCTACGCCTAGCTTGTTACAATTGAGTTTCATTGCCCGCGATTCCGCATATCACTTACTCAACAACAAGCATTTCTCTGAGAGGGAATTTGCTCTTAGAATTATTTTAATAAATGTTTATTGCCCTAATTACCACAGAATCTTTTAGTGGGAAATTCTATCCGTCGCCTCAACATTTAAAGAAAACTCATCGGTACTGTGTAGTTGGTCGCATCACATATTTTCTTTTCGTTTCCTTACGTTTATACTTCTTATTCTTATTCCAGTTAATTCTTGTTATCCTTAATTTATACGCAAACCAAAGAGAGCTAGAGATAAAAGTACATGTATGCAGTGTAGCATTATACAGTGTAGTGTAGGTAGATAATAAAAGCAACAAAGTCATAGTAAAAACAACACACATGTTTTAAGTGTGTGAAATAATTTTTTTTTGATTTTTTTAAAATAAAATATACTTACGACCCATCTAACCAGTTCATTGTGTGTTTACTTACTCACTGCTCCGATCACAGAATCAACGATGAAATCGATAGTAGAGCCAGTAGAGTAAAAGAAAAGTGTGTGATGAAATTTATTATATTTTTGTTCATGTTCGTTCATGTTTAGTTTCTGGGTTGCAAGAATTGTTATATTTTGAGTTGAAAAAACCTTTTGTTGATCTTTATTGGGTGGGTGTGTTTGATTGCTGTTTGCAAAGACAATGTCGTCGATTATAGTTTTTATGGACTCATCTCATTAATTGTTTGTAGGCAGCTCGTGTTATGTGTGCAAAGGAGACATAAAATTTATATTACAAAAGCTAACAACTGAAGACCAGCGAATTTTTCAATTATTTCATCATTCAACTGAAACGTTCATTCAATTCAAAAAATTTTTATATCAATTTTCTACAAAATTTAATTTCTGTTACACAATTCGTTCATGAAATTCTCATTATCAATTCTATATTATTGATTTTCGAATCTTACGACTGTCAAAATCTTGAATATTAATATTTAGTGTAAGACAGCTCACCTACCCTTATCGATAGGTAACCATTTTGCGATAATAATAGTAGTGAAGTTGTCTGTCACCAGTTGAGTCACTAACAGTTATTTTGTGTATGTGAAACTGTTGCCGTAACTTATTACACAATAGTACCAAGCCGGTGGTGATATTTGATTGTGTTGAGAAAGTCAAAGAAAGTTAAAGGTGAACCTTAGCCGTTAATTTTTTTGTATCCTCTTCTTTTAAATGGTTAATCTATAATATTAAATCCAAAATGTCACTGCATCTCACTACACTTCAATGCACCGCACTACACTACACCTCACTGCACTTCACTACACCTCACTACACCTCACTGCACTTCATTGCACTACACCTCACTTAGCGTGCTTCAAAAACATCCACAGAATGAGTCCCACCATTGACGGCTTTGGCCTTAAGATCTTGATCGTGAGATCTTTCGCTTCCCTAAATTCTACAGTGTCTTGTCTAGCGACCCTTGATACTGTCATGTTAACAGTGTAACCTGATTATTATTAAGCTCATCAGATTCATATTGGCCATTTGCATAAATCATTGTAACAACTCGATAGCGTAGCGGTTAACACGTCTGCTTGCTACTACGAGATTAAGTTCCCAGTGCGTTGGTTCGAAACTCAGCCGCAGACGGATTTGTACCGATTATTAGATTTGTAAACAAAACGAAACTGATTGAATCGTTCAAGTCAATTGAAGTTGAATGTAGCGCCATCGTACGGCTTACCGGAAAAGGCATTGTTGGGAGAACAGGTATTCTACTTCTACTAGTTTCGCTCCTACTTACATCTCATAGATGGCACTGGGTTTGTCGCACAGCTTACCACTGGCACAGTAAAACTTTCCGGTAATGAAAGGATCTCAAAAAAAAGTAGAACCACAAACAGCGAAAACTAGTAAATAATGATCTAGCCTCTAACCCTTCATGGGTTGTAAAGCAGATTATTATTATTATATATTCATCAAAGCGTGCGACGCGTAGCGGAAAGAAATAGAACATTCAAGAGGTACAACTTGTTCATAGAAAGTAGAGACATTTAAGCGTAGTGAGAAAAATGGAACATTCAAGAAGCACAAATCTTCTGGCATCTACATAACGTGAAATTGCCACTACTCTTGAAGATCCTTCACGAGTTGGGATATCGTTGAACACTCTGAGTGCATGAGAATTGCCTTTTCTCGGGTTCCAGACTTGAATTCCCATTTCATTACGTATTTTGCGTACCTGAAAAATCTCCCAGATGGGATACTTTTCTCAAGTTCTAACTAACTGTAGATTTACATAGAAATGCGAAAGCGACAGATGCGGAATTTTTCGAATTAGGCAACTCCGAATTATATTTCAAGGAAAAGTGAAAACCGATTTTCGTGTTTTGTGGCTTACTGACTTTCTGGATTTGTCCCGATCAAAATACATGTAAAAATTCAAAAATTCAAGTAAAACACAAAATCAAAAATGTGTCGAATTCTACTTTTGGTGTTGCCATATTAGAAAAATTTTGCATCTGTCACTTCCGCATTGCTGCTCCCGAAATCCGAAATTTTTTGTATATAAACAAGACCATGCTCTTCTGCGTTGGCTCGAATCATACCTGAGCGGGAGATTTCAATATGTGAAGGTCATAGGTCATGTGTCTCCGACCTTTGAGGTCAAATCTGGTGTGCCTCAGGGCAGTCACTTGGGTCCACTGCTCTTTGTTCTTTTAATGGATGATGTCACTAAGATCTTCAAATCGATAAAGATTTTGTATGCTGACGACCTTAAGCTGCTTTGCAGAGTTGCATCGATTTCTGATGCTATTCGTCTTCAATCTGATATCGATGCTCTATTGCTTTGGTGTAGGCGAAATCAGTTGGTCCTTAACTTGGATAAATGCAAAGTGATGTCTTTTTACAGGATCCGCGACCCGATATATTTTCAATATGAGGTTGATGGGGTGTCTTTGTCTCGAGTTACCGAAATCCAGGATCTCGGGCTATGGTTGGATGAGATGTTGACATTTAACCGACACATAGACTTTATTACGTCCAAGGCATACTCCATGCTGGGATTCGTTAAGCGAATATGCAGGCAGTGCACGGCTAGTCGAGCTCTGAAAAATGTATATTTTGCTTATGTGCGATCTCACTTGGAATACGCTTCTGTTGTTTAGGATCCCCTTGAGAAATTTAATCGATACAGAAAAAGTTTCTCATGTATGCTCTGAGAAGGACCGTACGTCGGGACAGCGCGTTTCGTCTTTTACCTTTTCATCGAACTGACTATGAACAAAATGGCCCACTTGATAGAATGCTCAGAATTTTCAACTTTTTCTCGCAGTTTTACAGAGACGATCTCACGAGGAGCCAATTTCGGCTCAGGGTAAGATCTGCGGCTCTCACTGCTTCATTACTCAGTCAACTGGGACTTTCTTCAGTCTTTGATGTTATCTGGTCGCGTAACATGAAATGTATTTGGTCAATTAATTCCATTTTCTTATTGAATTTACTTTTGCTATTGTGATTTGAAGAGTCTTTTTTATTTTATTTTTTGGTCTGAACCATTCTGTACTTTTTTAATATGATGTAGTCAGGTAGCTCGGGTTCGAGCGGTTGACGTAATAATGAATAAATAATTATATAAAACATAACCAAAGGCCCGTACGTATCAGAACAATCAGTGACAAACAGAATAGATCTGATAAATAGAACAAATATTGCAAAAAGACTCGAACGTATCTTAATATAGTAATAAGCAAACAATCCAACATTTTATGTTCTTCGACTATAAGAATTTCAAAGATCCATAGAAATTACCCAAGGTAATGTCAAAGACCCTACCGAAGTACATCTCAGACCATTCAAATCTAGAAATGGTTATATCCAAGGATTGGGCTATTTTCCCCTAAAACCCTGAGACACGTGTTTTCTAAAATTTTATTCTCTACAACTTTGCCCTTGGAAGCAACCTTCTACCTCTTACAGTTCTAGAGATATGCGTCATCCCTCCCAATTCTAGAAGTGGTCATATCCCAGGATTGTGGCATTTTTACCCAAAACCCTGAGACACGTGTTCGCTAAAATGTTATGCTCTACTGCTTTGCCTTTGGAAGCAATTTTATACCTCTTATAGTTCTAGAGATATGGATCATCTCTCCCATATCTAGAAGTGGTCATATCCCAGGATTGGGGCAATTCAGCCCAAAACCTTGAGAAACGTGTTCTCTAAAATTTTATTCTCTACAACTTTGCCTTTGGAAGCAGCTTTTTACCTCTTATAGTTCTAGAGATATGGATCATCCCTCCCAGTTCTAGAAGTTCTCTAAAATTTTATTCTCCACAACTTTGCTTTTGGGAGCAACTTTCTACCTCTTATAGTTCTAGAGATATGGATCATTCCTCCCAATTCTAGAAGTGGTCATAACCCAGGATTGGAGCATTTTTACCCAAAAACCTGAGACACGTGTACCCTAAAATTTCATTCTCTACAACTTTGCCTTTGACAGTGAATCTCCATATTGCATAGTTAATGAAGTAAACACGAAAAACTGTTTTCCTATATGGCCAAGGAACCCAATTTTGTCGATTCCATTGGACCCGGTGCCCCGACTCCTGACCCGATTGGCACAAAAAATTTTCCCAATTTTCTGACATCAAATCCTTTCATTTGACACCAATATCAGCAATTTCCGTGCTATACTTGCTGAGATATTTTCGAAAAAGCTTCACCGACCCTCGAAAAACCATGTTTTTGGTCACCTCCTCGACCACATCTCCGGAACCGCTTGATCGATTTTGCTCATCTTCGAACTTGAATCATGGGAGGCATGTATCTTTGAGGGTTTTAGTTTAGGGTTTTGAAGTTTAGAAGGTTGAGCCGTTTGGAAAAAAAAGTGAAGGCGGACGGTCGGACGGACATTTTTTTATTGTTGATTCGTCATATTTAGACGACAATAAATGCATCCCCCCAACTGCCACCTCAATCTACCCCATGTTGCATTAAAATTGTTTGTAATAAACGTATAGGACCTTCGTACTTCGTACAGTACACCAATAAATAATACTTTGTTTCTTAGATTTGTTGCTTTGGTGAATAAAATAGCATATGCAATTGCGGGAAAATTTATTTATCTACTCAGGGGATTACATCCCTCAATTTCGGCTCCCCCTCGAAGATAAACAAATTTCCCCGCAGGTGCATAATCTACTAATAACAAGTGACACCCTTATGTGGTAGGTACAGTAACTGATATCATGTGGTAGTCTGTTACTTTGTACTAAAATTTCAAATTACCGCTTCTTCCTGCGAGATTTGATTGCCAGTGAGTTCCTGGAAAGTGCATTACCCTCGAGCCGTTCCAGGTCGGTGTATTTTCCACAAAAACTTCTATCTGAAATTAATCAATGAAAAGTGGAGAAAAATCGTAGCCCCAACGTACCACTGCCTAATTACGTTGTTGAAACAAAACTACGTGTCATAGGAGGTCGTTACATGATTCCCTTATCTAGTAGTTTGGTAACCACATACTTTCGTTAGATTAGATAATTGCACAAAATTCTATTTTGTAATGGCTTTGTGGCTTGGTTTTTGTTTTCGGAGTTATCTTTTTGAAATCATAACCTACATCGACATCTTTTTTATTGTCTGTTTTTTCTTACGTTTTTCAACAATTTTGCGTCTATAGATAGTTGTTTCTACTATACAGATTAATCACCGAGAAATGAATAAAAACGGCCAATCAATCACAATATCGATAGAGTAATTGTAGGAGCGAAAAATGCAAGTTACAACGCATTCAACGAACCTAAGCTTTACTGTGCCTGTTTCGACAAACCCAAACACAACCAACAAATCAAGCAACCGTCAAACCGAACAAAATCAATTAAAACAAACTCAACAACATGAAGACGACTACGAGATGGCCGATTGTGACACTGAGGAGGAGGTAAATACACAAAGTCACTTTCAAAAACAAAACTTTTGTCACTAGGGAAGAAAATTTGAAAAGTGTGCAAATTTTTCATACGAAAACTGAGATCAATAACCATATGAAAACTCAAATTTTCAATTTTTCTTCTACTGTAGTGTTTTACTTTACATGCTAAAGACGTTGAAAGATCGTGAAAATCGATCGGTCCGCACGCATGTAAAGATTATGGTCCAAAGTTCAGAAGACGTTGACCTAAGGGTAGCAATCGAATTTCGCAAAGATAATTCCTGGGTGACGGGTGTTTGGAATTTAAGGAATTTGAAGAACTTCCTTTACTTCCAAGCGTCTCCCCGCTTAGGTCAATATCTTCTAACAACGGCACCGCAAAAGGTTTCCCAAGATTGGTTTTTCGTACATGTCCAGTAAAGTAGTCACCGGATGTATTTTGTTGGTTATCTCAGGCCAATTGCTTACAGATACCAGCCTCAGTTATCAGCAGCGTTGGTACAGTCAACTACCAACAAGCGTCACATCAAATATTTGTCGTTGCTCGGCCAAACAGTCAGGACGGTACAATACAACATTTCCAAACAGCACCGATTATCATATCACCATCGCAGCATACGACGACGACACATTTTCAGAACACGGAACCCACGTCAACGTCTTCGCTGAAAGTATTAAGCACACATCAGTTAACCACCAGCCAACCCAGACCGCATCCGAAAAAACGAAAATTCAATCCAGATGAATTAGACGCAATGGAACCAACGACGGTTACTGCAACACCCAACCGTAATGGCAGTGTCACTGATTGGACATCCGACAAACAACAACAGCAACACACAGTCGAAACGGTGTATACGATGGCTCCAAAAATGGTTGTTACAACATCGACGCCTACCAAAGACACGGTACCCCAACATCGTGTTCAAATCCAAAATCACACGCAGCAAACGTTTGCGGAATCGGTGGCGCCAAAACGCACCAGCAGCTACATCACAAACACGCAAGCGTCCTTAACGAGTGCAGGTTCACCGATGGAAACGTTGGATTTGAGTGAATGGTGTAATCAACGCGTACTAGCTAAACAAAATGAATATTATGCAACCGGCATCACACGTTCGTCAAGTGGAGGTAGCTCAATTGCCGTCGAATTTGATTATCCAGAGGGTAATGTGCAAGTGTTCCATGACGTTTTTGGTAGCGGACGTTACGATGTAATTAGCGATGCTAGTCCCCCAGTCAATGAAGTGAGTAAAAAGTTATCAAAAACGGAAGTTATGAACCCACCTTAAGATGGTCAAATTTTTTATGATATCACAAAAAACTTATCGATCGATAAATTTTTCATCACAAAAAACTTGTTGACAAACTTTTGGGACATCACAAAATATTTGTTACATCACAAAAACTTATCGATCGATGTCACAAAAGCTTGTCGATAAGTTTTTTGTGAAGAAAAATTTGTGATATCACAAATTTTTACCCCTTTTAGTGCGTACAATTTTTTGTGATGTCACAAATTTTTGTGTTGTCACAAATTTTTTGTGGTGTCACAAATTTTTTGTTATGTCACAAAAATTTGTTGAAAAGTTTTTTGTGCTGAAAAATTTATCGATCGATAAATTTTTTGTTATGTCACAAATTTTTTGTGATGTCACAAATTTCTTGTGATGTCACAAATTTTTTGTAATGTCACAAATTGCTTGTGATGTCACAAATTGTTTGTGATGTTACAATTTGTTTGCGATGTCAAAATTTTTTGTGATATGGCAAATTTTTGTGATATGGCAAATTTTTTGTGATGTCACAAATTATTCGTGATGCAAACTTTTGTTATGGCACAAAGCATTTGTGTCAAAATTACAACTTCCTGTAACAAAATGCAACGAAATCATTTTTCTTTCACGGAATGAGAACAATTTGAGTGTCATTACAAAAATTTGTGTCACAAATAATTGTGACATCACACATTATCAGTGAAAATTCTATATTGCAAAGAATTTGGACATCACAAAAAATTTGTGACATCATGAAAGGGGTAAAAATTCGTGATATCACAAATTTTTCATCACAAAAAAACTTGTGGGCAAACTTTTGTAACATCGCAAAATATTTGTGACATTACAAAAAAATTTACCGATCGATAAGTTTTTTGTGATGTCACAAATATATTGTGATGTCACAAATATTTTGTGATGTCACAAAAATGTATACCACAAAAAATTTGACTATCTTAAGGTGGGTAATTATGAAAAACAAATTGTAACTTCCGATTTTCGCAGATTTCGCTAGGCTGCCGAGTTTGCATACGCACCGAATCGGCTAACCATCCCGTCATATACGTTGAAGGTGTAGTGACGCAAATCTTAAACGACACGAAACAGTTCTCTGTACAAATGTTAGGTAACGCACAAGAAGTGAGAACTGTGAAACGAGGTCACATCCGACTGTTACGACCTCCTTGGTGGGATGAACTGAATGACATCGCACCGAATAATGTCGTGAATGTGTCTTCGATGAATAGCTGCGTACCAACGACTAACAGCAAAGTTCAACTGAACGAAGTACGGGGAATTGTTGTCAATCAGCCGAAAGTAGCCAGTGAACCGTCAATAATTTACAGCAATCAACTCATAAGTCGCTTAGATAGTGCAATTAAAACGATAGATGGGCGTCACGTTTACATCAAATACGATCAACCGTCGCCTCTGCAAATACATCATGTTTTGCCTACGTTGCAGGTAATTTCAATTACGTCTATGATTTAGGGCTCTTCGCCTGCGAGCAATTTCAATCGATGGAATTGCTTGCGTGTAGCTTTATGCCTTTAATTTATTTTTACAATTTCATTATTACAAATCGTAGCCGAACGACGAGTACTTTCATCGGACAGCGGCCACATCACCATTTCAATCTTCTGGCAATCCAATGTCGGAAACTATTGTTCAGCATAATGCGGGTCCCTCATCATCGTCATCATTAAATCCAATTCCCGATATTATCGTCTCACAACAGACTACAGTATTATCACCAAAGTCTGTGTCGGATGAATTAGTTCGTCGTCATCAGCAGAAACAATACGAAGATTATGAAAGTGACGATGAATTACGACGAGAAGACATCAGCTTTCCGATTGATGGAGGTGAGCATGTCTTTGCCATCGTGTGTTCCTTAGGAATATCGAAAGAAATCTGTTCAATTTTCAGGCAGTAGCAAACGAAGTAGCGTTCAAAGTCGCGGCAGTACTAGTAGTCTCGTAGATCAACGACTGACACCTCGATCTCATCCTCCCACACCTCGATCTCAAGCGGCCACTCCGCATCGTTTCAAAAAAGGTGATGTTGTACAGTCCGAATCCGGTGTTAGAAAGAAATTCAACGGAAAGCAATGGCGCCGCTTATGCTCTAATCCTCAATGCAATAAAGAATCTCAACGGAGGGGTTTGTGTTCCAGACATTTAAATCAAAAGGGTGCTTTGCGTTCGACTGGTCCTACCAGGTTTCCAAGGTACACATTGTTAATGCTGTTGAACACGAGTCAATTAATTCAAAAACTTTTCTTTGACTATTTTTTACAGTCGCTCTAGCAGCAAAACTCAAGCGGATGAAGACACTTCGAGAGACTCAGAAACTTCACCGAATTATAGAGTTACCGGTAGGTTCGATCAGGAAGAAACAGACGTTGCAAATATGTTGGGTAAGTACATTTCTGTCTTTATCGGCTTTCAAAATGTTGGATTTTGCACACGTTTCACTTGAGGTCATATAAAAAATGCAATTTGTCCAAGTTCCACCTTGCGTCTTCTTTATCTAGTTCTTCCATCATCAATTTGAAGGAGCATGTCGTTAACCCCCCATATTCGATAGGAGTGGAAAAGGGCGTATAGTTCGGAACTGAATTGGTGCTGTTGAATGGTCCAGGTCTTAGAATTTGTACTTTTCTAGGAGCCCAATACCAATTATACAGCACCTCCTAGTATGAAAGGTGGAGCTGACGACATTCACCTTTAATTCGATAGTAAAAATGTGTAGCGCACTTATTCGAAAACGACACAATTAAGACGCCCAACCATGCATCGCACAACTTTACAGCACTGCCTTAGAAAAATACGCGAAATTCAAGAAATTTTCTCGAAATTTCTTGAAAAATTTCTCAATATCAGGCTCTCCGATACGGCATTGAAAACAAATATGTTGGACGTTCAATTCCACGCCAGAAAATCAGCTGGTTTTAAAACTTTTCAATGACTTCAACTGATTTTTGTAAATTTTTGAATGAAATCAGCTGATTTTGTTTGCTTCTGTCACAACTGCAGCTAACTTCACGTTGAGTATTACTCGCAAACATCAAACCAAAAGACTGTCACTCCCCTTGATAAACGTGAGATAAGCATTCTTGTTTGCTAAAAAGTGCGGCGAACTTTATTTGATTACGATGAATTCCGACATTTAACATATCGTAAGTACTCCAGTAGTTGACCGTGTACCTGTAGTTGACCAGACAAATATTTTGGCTATTTTCAAGAAAATTAAAAATAAATTTGAATAAAAAAGTAATGGGTTCTGTTCGGAATATCAATTTTGTTATTTCACATCACGTGTTAATGGTGAATTCCCGTTTTATTTGCGAAAAAGACCGACAAATCGTATGGTCGTCAAAGTCAAGTCCTGTTAGAGGTGTTTTGTTACGAAATCGGTAAGGATCTTGTCGATGAAATTAGCATTTTTACGTTTAATTAAATTGTAGATTTTGTGTAATTAATCTTAATTATGTTAAAAAGTGCTCATTATTTACATTTCAATAGCCTTTTTGCCCATTGATAATCAAAAATGTTATAATTTATCGTGATCAAAACACTGGGTCAAATTTAGTGTCTTGTTCCTATAGTTGACCACGAAAATGACTACGTTTATTATATAAATATTTATACATCTGATGTTAATATTTTCACATTTTTCCTCTGTATCTTACCGCTCGACAGTATCTAGCAGTGACAACATAGGGGTGAGCTTCGGCGGACTGTTGGGTAACATGAACCAAGTTTAGGAGAGTAGGCACAATGCCCAGAAGCTTCGATGAACGTTAACCATTCGGTTAGTTCAATTCTTGGCACCTATTAGCCCGTAGCAAGTTCTTACGGAGAAAAGAAAAGTCTTGCATCTATGAAGAAAAGCCAACCTTTTCGCCAAATTCTTTGTCACTTCCATTATAACTGACAAAACAATAAAATAATAAGAGTTTTGTTGTAAGAAAGGACATTTTTAATCAAACATATCTCAGCCTTCTTTTCGAAAAACAAAACTCACACTTTTTAGTAACTTACAAAGTTGAAGGGTGTTTTTACATTACACACTGATGCATTGCATTATATGATCAGCCAACAAGAGCTTTTTTACTTTTCTTTCCAAAAAAATCGAGAAAATGAACAATTTCTCTAAATCTTGCAAAATCTTGCATGATATGAGATGGTCAACTACTGGAACACAGGTGGTCAGACATAGGAACACTAATTTTTTTATGGTTTTACTGGATCAAAAACTGTGCCTTTTTAAATCCCATTTTATACAGTAAAAATAATATAATTAAACAATATTTCCGATATTCTACTCAATCAGAATAGATCAAATTAAAACATAAAGAAATTAAAACCTAGCATTTTCATCAATATAATTTAAATATTGAAGATCAAAGTCAAAAAATTCCTTAAAGGGTCAGCTACTGGAGCACTTACGATAGAGACAATCTGCTGCAAATGCCAGAATTCTCAAATAAGTTAATTTGCTTCAAATGTCAAGTGCATAGAATGTGCTTGTGCTGCCGTCTATTTTCGTGAAGAACTCTCCATAGCGAAGACATAACTAAAGACCCGTACGTATCACAATAGATGTGACAAACGGAATAGATGTGGCAAATAAAATAAATCTTGTAAAAAGACTCGAACGCATCTAAATATATACAAATAAGCAAACAATCCAACATTTTATGTTCTTTTATAACTATAAGAATTTCAAAAATCCATAGAAATTGCCCAAGGTCATGTCAAAGGCCCTACCGAAGTATATCTCAGACCATTCAAATCTAAAAATGGTTATATCCAAGGATTGGACCATTTTCCCCTAAAACCCTGAAACACGTATTCATTTTGTTCTATACAACTTTGCCTTCGGAAGCAAACTTCTACCTCTAATAGTTCTAGAAATATGGGTCATCACTCCCAATTCTAGAAGTGGTCATATCCCAAGATTATGGCATTTTTACCCAAAACCCTGAGACAGGTGTTCGCTAAAATTTTATTCTCTACAACTCTGCTTTTGGAAGCAACTTTCTACCTCTTATAGTTCTAGAGATATGGATCATCCCTCCCAATTCTAGAAGTGGTCATATCCCAGGATTGAGGCATTTTTACCCAAAACCCTGAAACACGTGTACCCTAAAATTTCATTCTTTACAACTTTGCCTTTGACAGTTAATCACCATATTGCATAGTTAAGGAAAAATAGACGAAAAACTGTTTTCGTATATGGCCAAGAAACTCAATTTCTTCGATTCCATTGGTCCCGGTGCCCCGACCCCTAACCCGATTCCCACAAAAATTTATTCCCAATTTTCTGACATCGAATCCTTTCATTTGACACCAACATGAGCAATTTCCGTGCTATACTTGCTGAGATATTTGCGAAAAAATCTTCTCCGACCCTCGAAAAACCATGTAAAGGCATGTATCTTTCAGGGATAAAAAAGTTTCACACCATTTGACCCCAAAATGAAAGATTTCCGTGCTACACTTGCTGAGATATTTTAGAAAAAGTTTCACCGACCCTTGAAAAACTATGATTTTGGGCACTTTTTTGAAGGAAAAAAAATTAGGATGATCGATGCAGCCGTTTAGAAAAAATGACGGGACTGATAGACGGACAATTTTTTTTTCGCTGATTCGTCACCTCTAGACGATATTAAATGCATCCCCCTCACTCCCGCCTCTATCTATCCCATGTTACAATAAAATTTCTTGTAATAAACGTATAGGACCTTTATACTTCGTACGGGTCCAAAAATTACTTTGAATAATTTTCGAAAATCTTGCTGTTTAGAAGGTAATCCCTCTCTTTGTTCGAATATTCCCGAATTCTCTTAACGTGGTTGATTTATTCATGCCGCATGTTTCTTTTGCTTTGGTAATCGTTAAAAGTAGAAGAGATGTAGAAAGAGAAGTAGATAAAACGCTCCTCCTAAATTTTTCTCATTTAAATAATGAATAAGTTTACAATAGTGACGTGTCTAACGTTCTATTTTGCAACACTCAGTTTACACATATGGTACACAGATGACACTACAAGAATGCAAAAGCACTTCGGTAACGAAAGGTTTTCTAAAAAAATAAACCAACAATTTTATATAGTAGTAGATAACTCTAAGGGATTGTTATGGGTAAATAAAAGGAAATACATTTTTTCCATTACCTGAGTTAAAGCAAAACGAAACATAAGAAGGGACCCGTACGTATCTGAATAGATATGACAAACAGAGTTGATGTTACGAAAAGACTGGAACGTATTTAAGTAAATATTGCGTTTGAATAGTTTTGAATGACTCATAAAGATTACCCAAGGTATCTAATGTTGAAAGCCCTCCCGAAGTACGTTTAAAATTTAATTCTCTACAGCTTTGTCTTTGGAAGAAACTTTCTAACTGCCATAGTTCTAGAGATAGGAGTCATCCCTCTGAACTCTAGAAGTGGCTGAATCCCAGGATTGAGACATTTCTCGCGGAAAGCCCGAAACACGTGTTCGCTAAAATTTAATTCTCTACAACTTTGTCTTCGGCAGTAAGTCTCTATGTTTCATAATCATAATAAACCATAAGTTGATTAAAACCCATCTCGTATTGTATATGGCTGCAAGAAATAAAATTTTCTCCATTCCGTGGGTTCCAGTGCCCAAGCCACTTAACCGATTTCCACAAATATTTTTTCCCAGTTTTGTGACATTTAATTCTTTCATTTGACGCTAATTTGAACAATTTACGTGCTCTACTTACTGAGATATGCGTGAGAAAGTTTCACCGATCTTCGGAAAACCACGTTCTTGGACACTTTTTCGACCGTATAATTCGCAATGTAACAAACGTTGTAGTAAACGCATCAGACCTTCGTACTTCGTACGGGTCTAAAAATTCCTCAAACGTTTCAAGTAAAAATTCATTGATCTTCTAGAAAATGTAAATTTTTACGACCGTCACTCCGAGTTGAAATACCAAATTTTTAGAATTTGCTAATATTTTCAACAGATAGGGAAAAACACCGTAATGAAATTGAAATATTTGCATCACTCCGTCTTTCGACGAATTATGGTGACAGTATAACTTAACCAACAATTCAAAACACACTCTCACACACACATCTAGCTATTTTGTACGTCGTCGGACAGAATTTATGTGAGAGATCTACTCAAACTAATGAAAGTCTTTTGTTTCCTCCCGGTCACCAGTGATAAGACAATAGCGATTCAATATCCATGTGCATTTCTGTGATAATTTTTACAGTTGAGTTTTGAACGTCGCATGAAATCATCCATTAAAGAAAAAAATTTTTCTTGTGCTACGTTTTGCTACGAATCAAAATGAATTTAAATCTAACATATCAATACCTGCAGTGTTATGAAGTTTACAGACAGTGTAAAAGTGAGAATAAGTTGAATGTTGCACGTGTGCATCAACGTTGATAATGAATAATTCTGTGATTTTGCTTGCAGTTTCATTGAGTAGTTCACGTTCGGCGACGCCATCATTTTCCTCACCCACAAATCATGGTACATCGCCGATGAATGTAACGCAATCACCATTGACCGTTGGCAACAAACAAAATATGTTTCTACCAATCGGTAGTCCAGCGCCGTCAGATTCATCGAAATGGAAAAGTAACAGCAGTCCCAGTCCCATACCGTATATCATGAGCAGTCCGCAGGTTGTGATTCGACCGGAATTGGTCAGACCTCAGCAACAAGCAACTCAAACGCAACAGCAAGCACAACATCATCATCAAATCCAACATCTTCCACCACAGCCACAATTGCGACCACCAGCTACTCAAGTGGCGCCAGTAGGTCATGCTACCAGCGTTATTCGCATTTCACCGGCTTCATCCAACAACAATTATCCTTCATTTCGTCCGGTTATCGTTGATCCGACACAATTAGTGCCATTTTTACCACCAACTTCAATTCCTTCCCAGCTGCCACTCATTCAACAAGAAAAGTCAGCTCCAAAAAACGGTAAACTTTAGTCCTTGATGTTACGAATCGCGCTAATTTCATATCATCCAGGGATACCGCCGGGGTCGATTTATCAGTGGCATTCCCTACTGCCAAGGATCAGTTCCCCCGCTAAACAACAAACTTCAACCGTAACCACATCCCCAACAATCAAAATCATGACTCCACCACCGTCAGAACCGTCTCCTGATGATGACGGCGATGGTAAAAACGATTCGCTTGGTAATTCCTTGTCCTGCCTTTCACATTTGTTTTCTTCTCTCGATTTTCAGATCAAATTGACGATGATGTCTTCGAGCCAATACCATCGACCGTACCAACTAATTCCAATTCTCAACAGCTGCCATCAAACACAACCGCAAATCAATCGTTTCACTTGCAAAGCAATTTAAATGGTGGAAGTCATCCAAATATTTATGTCAGCAGTTTGTCATCGATTCGTGAGAACGGAACAACTCACAACGACAATAAGCAATACACAACCACTACGTCATCGACTACGGTAACAGCAACGCCATCTACCGCGGCAATAAACGGGACAATCCCTTCAACACATTCCAATACAAATTTTACCGTTGGAAATGTGATGATCAACAGTCCGGTGCTACCAAAAACGGAAAGTGCGGCCGAAATAATGTCAGCCGTTAAACGGCGAACGCAATCGTGCAGCTCGATTCAGGGCACAAATAAAGAGCCGCAAAGTCCAATATCCAAAAAGGATAACAAAATTCGACGTCCAATGAATGCGTTCATGATATTTTCGAAGAAGCATCGCTCATTGGTGCACGAAAAGCATCCCAATCAGGATAATCGCAATGTTAGCAAAATTTTGGGTGAATGGTGGTACGCACTGGGATCGGATGGCAAAAATCAATATCATGTGCTGGCTAGTGAGATGAAGGAGGCCCACTTCAAGGCTTATCCCGAATGGAAGTGGTGCTCAAAGGATCGTAAGAAATCATCCAGTTCAAATAAAGATTCAAGAGGACCATTGGGATCGTTAGATGGACCTGAAGAGAATAGTCCAAGTACTCCATCGGAGCATGGCGGAAGGGGTACGGACATTATTCCATTGACCATATCGTCATACAATTCCACAGAAGAAGCAGATTCAACTGTGTCGCCATTGGCCAAAAATGATGAACATCATCAATTCGGTAAGAAGGAAATGATTGACATTACGACTTCCTGTTGTTTGACTTTGATGTTTTTTTTAGCCGCGCCTGATTCCATGTACGATAATGTAGCGTACGCTCATTCTGTCTCTTCGTCGAATCTGTCGGATAAAAAACCAGCACACGATGACAATATGTCTGACGATGAGCAGGTAATTGTTCTGTTACATTTTGTTTCCCTAGAGAAAATTTGAATTATTCCCGCATTGACAGATGGTCATTGCTGAACCGACATCATCAGCTGACGTAGCAGAAATTGATTTAAAATGCGCAGAAAAGGTAACCGACTCAGATGTTGAGGAGTCAAATTTAGATTCCGAAGACACGCAAAGAGCTAAGGTTCCTAATCTCAAATACTTGTAGTCATTCGATTGTGTTACAGCGATTAATTGTTCCCCTTTCTTTTCTCTCGTATTTTAGATGCAAACGGACCCAGTTCCACCGCCACCACCGAATTCATTTGGATATTCGGCACCGTCATTGAACGTTAGTAGTGCAATTACGACTACGGTGCCATGTGATCAAGTGATGGGTGGAGCTAATGCTAATTCTCGTGACTCTCGTGATGTAACATGTAAACCAACGCCGATCATGACATATCCACAAATTCCCATTTATGCGTTCAATAGTCCAAAAAATCCGAGTGGAGTATCGCCGTTTCAACCAACGGGTAAGTTATGTTCCTTTATATTCAACGTTGCGCTTGTGAGACACGGACTAAGTCTTAATCCGCACAAAAAACCTCTTACAGAGGGGGCGTAACGCAAGTCCTCATGTCTGATTACAAAAGTTCTGAGATGAGAAAAGGGTGACGCATTAAGCGTCTAACGTAAAACGATTTTCTTCCAGT